>NEWO01000062.1:50233-145332 GCA_003013225.1 Phalaenopsis aphrodite
ACAACTGTCATAGAAACACTATCTAAAAATTTATATCAATTAAGATATTTTAAAATAACGGTAAGCTAAACAAAACTAGTGAATACTCATACTCATACCCTTGAACTAGAGTACTGCAATAAAAAATAAAGCAATATACATGTCTGTTAAGCTTCTTAATAAATCATAATACACATTTAAAATATTATTTAATAAATCTTACTATATCAATAGCATATATATATCATTTTATATCTGTACAACTGTCATAGAAACACCGTCTAAAAATTTATACTAATTATGATACTTTAAAATAACAGTAAGCTAAACAAAGCTAGTGAATAACCATACTCTTGAACTAGAGTATTGCAAGAGAAAATAAACTAATTTGCATGTTTGTTAAGCTTCTTAATAAATCATAATACATATTTGAAATATTATTTAATGAATTTTACTATATGAATAGCATATCTATATCATTTTATCTTTGTACAACTGTCATAGAAACACTGTCTAAAAATGTATACCAACTAAGATACTTTAATATTAATATCCTTTTCCATTTACGTTCACGGGATCTTTGTGCTTTCCCGCTAGTACCATAAAAGGGTGACTCCATCATAGTCAGCATTAACATATCATTCGTGTGCTCATCTCACTCAATTCAATATATATATATATATATATATAGGGCTAAAAATGAGCCGAGCTTGAGCAAGCTCAGGCTTGGTTCGTGTTCGGCTCGTTCGAAATAACTCGTGTTCGAAATCGGCTTGTGAACAGTGTGTTCGTGTTCGGCTCGATTAAAATATTTGTGTTTGTGTTCGGCTTGAAATTGGCTCGTTAAATTTAAATTGAGAAAAATAGATGTAAAGTGTGGGATTCAAACATATATCAAATATATACAAAAGAATGCACTAATCACATTGCCACATGAGGTGTTATGATTTAAACTGAGACATAAATATATATAATATATTATTATATAAATAATATATGTAATATACTGTTATATAAATAGTTATATAATTTTTTTTTTATTTCGAGCTAAAACGAGCCGAACACGAGCGAACAAGGAGTTGTTTGTGTTCGGCTCGTTTATAATTCGAGCTTTAAAAATTTGTTCGTGTTCGGCTCGTTTACTTAACGAACGAGCCGAACATGAGCTCTTCGCGAATAACGAGCTTTTTTGACAACCATATATATATATATATATATATATATATATAGTAACCAATGCATTATAGCAAGTAGAAAAAAACATTCATAATAATGAAACCAATAAGGAAAAAAACATATAAATCAAAATAAAACTTATACAAGTATCATCAACTATTAATTCAAAATAGTTTAGAAGAACAAAAATATTATCATACAAAAATATTATCATAGATTAAAAGTACGAGTACCTGCTTTGATGATAGACAATCTGCTTCTCTTAACTTCTATTGCTTCTATCAAATTATCACCTATAAAATATAAAATATTCAATTATCACTTTACTTAATTGTGTTTTAATTTTACAACATTATTTTAGTTAAGAAATCAATACTTTAAACGATATTTAATTATTGTGATAAACATTAATATTAAATTTTATTAATTTATACAGAAATACATTTAAAATTAAAACCTTAACCTTCCTTTTGTGCCTAAATCAAATGCCTTTAAATTTAACATTTAAATAGTAAAATTATATTATATATATATATATATATATATATATATATATATATATATATATATATGTATATATATAACACACATACATACATATAAATATAATATTAAATAACTTAATTAAATAAACATTCTTTTAACCTCCTTTGTCTAAAAATTACACTAAAGATTCTCCGTCGAAGTCGCCACTCTTCTCATATTTCACCTTCAAGCACGACAACTCTTCCTCAAGCTACAACTCAACCTGGTTGAAAGTCCTTACAAATGCCAGAGAGCTCTTCTTCTTCACGTGTTTCGTGTTATTAAATGTTACACACAAGTATCTCGGCCTAAAATGTTACTGCCCTCTTCCCTTCCTTCTTCGGCTCAAACACCCGAGATCGAGCATCACTGTGCGTGTAAGAAGGTTCTTCCGCACTCGTCTTCTCTACTTGGCACCAACTTCAGCTCCTCTATTGGTTAGCTAGGTGAAAGCCATAGCTTGCACTCGTACACGCGCTGCTCGACTCTCAGATAAGTAAACCTCTCCTCTGCTACCCCTCCAATGCGTTAATTTTATACACGAAAGTATCCTTTTCTATTCTCGACCTCCCTTGCTTCATCTCCCCCATTTCACCTTCCCGACCCCTTACATTTCCTTTCCCCCTTTTGATTCCCTCTCTTCGATTACCAAAAGAAACGAAACGAGGCGTCTCATTACTGTTGAAAGTCATTTACGCTAAGATCCTATACTCATCCTAGCATCTTCAGCTACCACTCCATAAGTCATTCATTCACACCCCTAAATTGGCCACCATTCGAGGGCTGCACACTAGAGGCTTTATAGAAGAAATGAATAGAACTTAGATTTATAATGAGAGATCGTATACTTAAATATTTAGCATTATAGATTATAATAATAATGGACAAATATCTTAAAAAAATAGAATACCACTTTGTGAAAATTGGGGCTACTAAATCACAACTTTTAAAACATATAACGAAATAATTATTCTTATTGCAAGGTGATATTGGGTAAAGCTGGAGGGAGACGACGCAACTCACAATTAAAAATTTTGATTCCAGATACAGGCAAGTTTAAGTTTGATAGACAATGACTGAATTTATTTGTGCTTCCAGGTTGATTTTAGTTGAATCTATTAAATTTATAAGATATTTTTTAAATTAACATTTATTATATTTATATCAAATATTACTTTATAAAAGTTATGTATATAATATAAGTGTACACACATGTGCATATAGAGCACAAATATTTTTTCTAACTTGTGTGTACATGAATAAATACAGTTATCAAACGTGAACTTCTAAAATGTATATGTGCAAAAACACGCCTATAAAGGTGAATTAAACTCTTGAGTAATTCAGTCTTTGAGTCAAAGCAAATCAACTAAAAACCAATAGAATTCAAGCAATGATTGAGCATGCTTTGAGTGTTTTGACATAATTATCGCCACTGATAGTGCCTGTAAGGTAGTTCCAAGAGAAAGCTATCAGCATAACAAAGAATAGTAACCATGGTTGTATTACTTTTACAACAAACAAACCTTTATCCCATTAAGTGGGTTTGGCTACATGAATCTTTTTTCTACATTGCATTCTATTTAAAGTTATATTTTCATTTATTTATGATAAATTAAGAGCATTCTTTATACAATATGCTCAAGTCTTCATAGGTCTACCTGTGTCTTTCTTAACATAAGTCAAATCTAAAACGCCCACTCCCCTATTCGAATCATCGATGGTCGACATTTAATGTGACCAAACCATCTAAGTATAAATAAATAATAATTAAATGTAATTATATTAGATTAAAGATAAATAAATTTGACATGAAATAAAATACTTAGTTGACATGAAATAAAATACTTAGCTACAATATAAAATTGTTAGTTTTGGGACTGCCTATAAATAGATCAAGCATAAAAATTGATGATAAAATAAATAAATAAATAATGTTATAAATTTGCTATTCAAAATTAAAAAAATAAAAAAACTATTAAAAAAATATCTTTAGAAGCAAAAGATTTTATAGAGGTTATAAGTAAGGACAAGTAAAGCTTTTGATGATTTGTATGGTAGACTGGGTACTAAGGCAAGAAAAATGAGATTTAGAGATCTTGATCAAGTTAAATTTATTAGATCATAAAGCTACTGTTTTGAGAAACTATTATGCAAAAGTTTAAGGAGACATATTTTTAATTAGAACAATGAGAAAAAAATAAAGAGTGTTGTAATTGATCCAAAAATGTGAATTTGAGTTAGTTTTTGAAAAGAATAATATATAAAGATAAAGCTTTAGGTCAATATGGAATGCTAATTAAGGTTTAGAGTGTCATGATAATATTAATATAGTTTGGTTAACAAAACCTCCAAGAAAATCTTAAGGGCCAAGAGCATGCTACATAATTGAAGAAATATTTTGGCATACATATTTAGGAGTAATACAAATATTATTATGGTAATCATACAATAACAACAACAACAACAACAAAGCCTTAATCCCACTACGTCGTG
The DNA here is from genome assembly GCA_003013225.1 of Phalaenopsis aphrodite. Taxonomy (NCBI): domain Eukaryota; kingdom Viridiplantae; phylum Streptophyta; class Magnoliopsida; order Asparagales; family Orchidaceae; genus Phalaenopsis; species Phalaenopsis aphrodite. The sequence goes on from NEWO01000062.1 coordinate 54,410, forward strand.
TGGCTACATGAATCTTTTTTCTCCATTGCAACCTATTTAGTGCCATATTTCCATCTAGTTCTAATAAATTAAGATCATTTTTTATGCAATAAGCCCAAGTCTTTATTAATACAAACATTATATGGAAGATGTTAACCGATATTAGCTTAAGAAAAAAACATTAACTAAATCGATTTAATGCTAGAAAGATCTGCATTGGTGACTTCTGTACTAAATTGACATAAATTATTGAAAGAAAAGCATTTTCATATTATTTATATTGATCATAGAAAAGCATACAATCTACTACAACAATAATTTATTTCATGGAAATTTAGGAGAAAAATGTATGCCTAGAGTAGAAGGATATGTATAAAGATGAAGCAAATAGTACTATAAATACTTTTAGAGTGATAAAAGAGTTTTAAAAACGACAGAATTAGATTAAATATCATTATTAGGTTTAGGTTTGGTTGTCGGTGAGGATGCAAAAAATACTCAATGAGTAGCATTTATACATCATATTTGCATATAACATATAATAGATGGAAAAATTCTAAGACCCTATTTGGGATCACTTTTTATTTCTTTTTTTTTTTTAGTCTATTTTATTTTTATTTCCTGTGCTCCCATTCCCAAAGCAACCTTCCAGTACACTATTCCTTCCAGTTCAAAAACCCACAACAAGCATCCTACCCTTCTCTTAACCAGAATGCCTTCTACAACCTCCACTAATCTCGCCGGCAACAATGATTTGGCGGCGCCAGTCACCATGGATTCAACCGACCGTGGCGGCCCTGCCCTCCAACCAAGCGTCAAAACATGGTCATTGTCAATCCTAGCCACGAGTTTTCTGTCGCCCTACAATGGGCTCCCTCCCACGCCATCCTCGAACAAGATGAACTTATTCTCCTCCACGTTGAGACATCAAATCCTAATCGCCGTAGCGGTACCTTATCGGCTTTTCTCCACTGATCGGCATCATTGGGAAGCGTCGGAAGCCAGCAGCACTATCACCAACTGGAGGGCCTGGGGTTGGGGGGTGCGGGCAGGGAAGTAGGGGGCTTGCAAAGTTTTAATAAGGTTTTATCGGTGGAAAAAAGATTCTATCATAGACGTCATTTATGTTTCTCTTCTTAAAACTTGGATGGACAAGCAACTGAGAATTAGGAGCAGCTCCAAAAAAATATGTTTTTGAAACAAAAAAAACACAATTTGTGTTTTTGATGTTTTGAAAACACGCCTCATGTATTTTAAAAACAAAATAAAAAAAAGAAAATAAAAAACAAAAAAACAAACACTTTTTTTGTTTGTTTTACAGTTTTTTTTTTCAAAAATAGAAACAGAGAACAAAAATTGATACCAAACAACCCCTAAGTAAATACAAGGTTAAAAAAATGACAGAAATAGTTGTAAGTGGCCTAGGATTATGATCATATATACATGGTACATTTTATTCACTTTAATGGATGTGAATTGATATGATGTCAGGGTTGACCCAAATAATGATGGGAAATGCAAATTATATTGTTGAAATTAAATAAGGTTACAACCAAAACACTTGGGAATAAGAAATAACAGAACACACGACACAAATTCAAACTAAGGCTTAGGTGGTGATGCTACGATTTAATGAGAAGTAATAAGTATGGAGGGTTGGATGGTCGAAAATCTACATGTTGCATTTAGTTGGATGGTAAGGAGAGCAGAAAGGGCTGTAGTAGGGGTTGTGGTAGGGAGGCAGAGGTCCGAAAAGGGCAGGAGCAAGGTGGGAGGCGGTTGGAAGGGGTCCGCAGCAGGTTACGTGGTGGCTGGAAGGAACAATAGCTAGGTAGTAGGCAGATGGAATGTAGGCGGAGGGAAAAAAATGGCAAAAGAGGCAGTTTTCCTTGAAATGCTACAACATTTACGTTGGTAAAGGCAATGGACGAAAGGTTGCAGATGATAGGAAAGTCGAAGATAATCACCACCTCAGCACGAGATATCCACTCACATTTGGATACAGCCCTATAAGGAAATACATGGGATGTTGACAGCTATCCCGATAGAAAACATATGCCAAAACTGAAAACTTAAAACTCAGTGAAACGGGTGCTTGGATTAACGCCTGAAATCTGGTGCATAACAGCGCCCCGGAGAGGGCGCTTCGAAACAGCGGGGCCGAAGCCTCGTAAAACCATGCGAAGCAGAGCGAGGACCTGCGGCTTTGCAAAGGCGGGAGAACCCGCGACAAAGAGCGAAATCACGAATTCTCGCGATACAGATAAGCTATTCGCATCATAATTTTTTTGGAAAGTGATTTATGGATTCTTCTTGGCTTCCCACCTATCCCTTTTATGTAGAAGTTTCTCTTGAGCCTATAAATCATTGTCCTTGTGCATGTGGAAGTCAGATTAGAGTTGTGTTTGAGTTTAGCTTCAGATTTCCTGTGTGAAGTCTCTTTCTCCTTCTTGGGGTCGTATCTGAGGAGGTGGTGGTGCTCCGACTGTATCCTCTCCGAGATGATGATTGTATCCCCCTTTTCTACTCTTCTAAACCGTCTTCTCTCAGCCCCTCTACTGCCAAACTCTCCCACCGTTACCCGACACCCAACCATTCTCTCTTCCTGCAAGTTATTATTACTGTGTCCCACCAACCTAACTCCTTTTTAAGCTCCTCGCAACCACCTCACTACCGTTTTCGACAACCTACAACCCTTCCCACTTATTGTTCTTATAGTTCTGCATCTTCCCATCGCTACCACCCACCTTCCGTAACAGTCGCCATCCCTCGTAATCATTCACATTCCTCTAGTCAATCTCCACCACCCATTGAGTTACATTTAGGAATGTAGTTTGTGTCGTCTAATGTCTTGTGTTGTTATTTCTGTTTCAGTCATGTTATAATCAAATTTCAATATTATTGAAAGTTTGTTTTGTATTTCCACTATTTTTTCTACTTGTTATGGTATCATTTGGTATCAGAGCTAGTCCAACCCTAGTCTCATCCTAGAATTTCCTAGCATCTGCCCCTACCCAAGCCACCTCCACCCAAATTTTTCTTCTAATTCCAACCCTAAGCCATGCCACTGTGAAGAGGTACACTGGACTCAACCCAGGAATAGATTCAACGAGAAATTCATAGTCTAGAACAGAGGCTAGCAGAGCTGGATGATGAAAATAGAGAAGAGGTTACCTTCGTCCGTGATCGAGAGAGTCAAAGAGAAGACTGGGACAGGAAATGAATCTGTTCCACGGGGAAGATCAAAGTAACCAGGAATATCAACCAAGCTGTTTTGGTATCCAATATCAAAGGAGGCTGAGAGCGGAGGCTCCATATGCATGTCAACGGGACTTTGGCATCATGATGGACCTCCCAAATTTTGAGGGAAGCATGGACCCCGATGAGCTTATTGAATGGAACGAACTCTCGACTATAAAGATTTACCATAAGACAAACGGGTCAAACTAGTCACGATTAAGTTGAAGAAGTGCGCATCACTGTGCTGGGAAAATAAAGGCAAAAGAAAAGGGAAAGCGTTTGGAAGAAGATGAAGAAGGTAATGCAGAAAAAGTACCTCCCACCACACTATCGCCAGGATATATTTTTTAAGCTCCACAACTTGCAGCAGAGAGAACCTTCAGTTGAGCTAAAATGTGAACTAACGGCCAGAAGAATATACGATAGTCAAATATCTCAGGGGTCTGAAACCCAACATCAGCAATGTGGTACAGTTACAGCCAAATTGGACGTTAGGGGATGTCCAAACATTAGCCTTGAAGAAGGAAAGACAACAAAGGTAGCGTCGACAACAATTATCTTTCAAGCAACAACCTTCAGACAGGCTGTCACCAACAATTACTACAACCGACAGGGATCTCTTAGGAGACACAGGCAAGCCCAAACAGAGGAATGACACTATGGATCATAGCGGGAAGAAACTGGAAAAGGGCAACTCCTCCAGCACATCGTCGACTAGGAACTGCCACCGATGTCATAGCTACAGCCACATTGCCTCCAACTGTCCCGCGAGCAGGGTAGTCACATTCACAGTTCAAGGCGTCGTAGAAGAACTTAGCAAAGAAGAGAAAGCCGAGGAACAAGGTGAGGACTATCAGCTTCCCCTATATGAAGGAGAGGCGTTCGTGATTCAACGAATCCTACAAACCAAGGACACGAGAGATTTGCGGTGGCTTTGCCACAACATATTCTACACCAACTGCACAACGAATGGAAATGTATGCAATCTCGTCATCAACGACGGAAGCAGCAAGAATGTGGTGTCCACACAGATGGTAAAGAAATTAGGACTCGCAACTCAGAGACATTCCAAGCCATATTCACCAATGTGGCTGAAGGAGAATCAAGTTAGCATCGACCAAAGTTGCTTGGTAGAATTTTCGATCAGAGTCCAGCCGTAAGACCATGTGTGGTGGGACATGGTCCCTATGGATGTTTGACATTTTTTGTTAGGAGAACCTTGGCAATATTACTGAAGGACTCAGCACGACAGATATACAAACACATATTCTCTCACCAAGAATGGGAAGCGCGTCACCCTCCTTCCTTTGACAGATTCCGAGGTCACAGAATCCCTTTTAAGCAAGACAGCGTCAATAGAACCAAATTTAGTAATGACACCAGACAAGAAAACCAAGACAACCGCCCCCGATACTGTACAAATACAGTCGAAATTATATCAGGACAACGGCGTACCAGCAACACCACCTTCGTGCGAGAGGGTCAGATTGCTCTCATTGCACGCTCGTTTGAACCGATCATGGGGTACTTTTGGAAGGTTCATCAATATAGGAGTGGTCAACAACCCCAGGACAAATCGATATGAACATCTACTCGGAAGCTGTGGAAGACCCTCAACTACCTCGGGCAACAGTGCAGTTGTCAGTGGGATCCAGGTGGCTGAAAACAAAACAGAAGCTTTGACCAACAAAGTTGAAGCTCTCCCAACCTCATAAAATTGACGCGGAGCGCTTGGACTAGCGCCCAAAAAAACGTCGCGGAGGAGTGCACTTTGAAACAGAGGGGTCGAAGCCCCGCAAAACAGCATGAAGCGGAGCACGGACCTACGGCTTCGCAAAGGCAGGAGAACCCACGATAGGGAGGGAAATCACGAATTCTCACGATCCAACTAGACTATTCGCACAAGATTTTCTCTGGAAAGTGATTTCTGAATTTTTCTTGGCTTCCCACCTATCCCAATTGTGCAGAAGTTTCTCTTGAGCTTATAAATTGCTGTCAATGTGTATGTGGGAGTCAGATTTTAGTTGTATTTAAGTTTAGCTTTAGATTTCTTAAGTGGAGTTTCTTCTCCTTTCGAGGGTTGTATCCGAAGAGGTGGTGATGGTGCTCCGACTGTATTCTCTCCGAGGTGGTAATTGTATCCCCCCTTTCTATCCTTCCAAACATTCTCCTCTTCGCTCCTCTAAAGCGAACTCTCCCACCGTCACCCCGACACCCAGCAATTCCCCCTTCCTGCAAGTTATTACTACTTTCCCACCTTCCTAAATCCTTCAAGCTCCTCCCAACCACCTGATACACCAAAATAATATATTATTTTAAGTATATATTTTATGTTTATTTTTTTGTGATATTTCATTTTAAAGAAGGTATTTTCATGTTTTTGTTATAGGTATATCAATTTTAGACATTTTGAGCAAAAGCAGAAAAAAGGACGAAATTTGGAGCCAAAATAACGAAGTTTCGAATTCTGGCGCATGATGCGCCAGATTTGATGCCAGATGCGCCGAAATGGCGCCAGATGCGACGAAATGGCGGTTGATGCGCTAAAGCCCAGAACAGTGCGGTCTTCAGCAAACTGGCGCATGATGCTCCAGATTGGTGTCAAATGCGTCATTTGACAGAGAATTAGCGCATAATGCTCCAGATTTGACGTCAGATGCGTCAGGGACGACTTTTTGCGGATTAAGGCGGTTTTAGAAAAATTTTGCACAAATTTTCAAAGGAACATTTGTTTTAAACACCCCTTGGAGTGATTCAATGCATCTAGACACTTTGGAATGTTCTTTTATGAAGGGATATGTCTCTTGAATCAATGGACATGCATTTGAATTCAAAAGAGTTGACTTTTGGAAATAATTTAGGAGAAATTTTTTAATTCTTTTTGGAGGGAAGTCTAGGGCTTGAAGAAGAGAGGAGTTTTAAAAAAGAAAGAGGGGGCGAGTAGAGTTTTGTGGCGTGAGTTAGAGAAAGAGAGAGAAAGTCAAGGGCTTGGAGATTTTCTTCAAAGATTGTAAGAGGAGAAGAAAGGTGAGAGATTTCTATTTCATTGCACTTCTAAGAGAATTGAGTGTTTGTAAAGAGAGAAAGACTTGGAGATAACTTTAAAGAAGTTTTCTTAGGAATGATTATGAGATAAGTTGTGTATTTTATTTTTTTTGTTTTGTAAACTTGTTTTATTTAATGAAATTCTTGTTTTGTCGTATACTTCTCATGAATTCTAAGTAGTCTTTTTTATCATTCTCCATACTTTGAAATATGATTATACGAAGAATTGATTTTGTTTTATATGATTTTAAATGTCAATAATTTGTGATGATTTTAACTTCAATCTTCATTTACTTTTCGATCTGATCAATTGAAATGTTAAAATGTGTTAAGATACATATGTTCTGAAAGGGCTATGTTAAATTTGAATTTTCCGTCACAACATCTTATATTTAATTTTCGTGAAATTATTTTTGAAAGCTTAGCATTTAGTTTAGTTAACTTTGTCGTACAACTGCATTTTATTTAGCATTCACTTGTTACTTAATATTCAAATTTCGCACTTTACTTTTTGTAGTTTTAAAATTGTATATTACATTATAATTTTAGAAATTTATTTACAGGCATTTCCAACTTCCCTGTGGGATCGATATCTAGGACTTCATTAGAGTCCTTTATTACTTGAACGATACGTATATTTGCATTAATATTAAAGGGTATTTGGCAGTTTAAAGATTATTAAAAAATAAAACTATTTTAATTAAAGTTATTTTGTTAGGATTAATTTGCATATTTGTTATTGTATATGTCGTCTGTATTTTGAAATATTGAAAAACATTTGCAAAAATTAACCCACTAAATTCACCTACATCATTTGACCACTTATAACCCTTCCCAAATATTGTTCCTATAGTTCCACACCTTCACTTCACTACCACCCGCCTTCCGTAACTATCGTCATCCCTCCTAATCATTTCTATTCCTCCAATTGACCTCCACCACCCATTGAGTTATATTTAGGAGTGTTGTTTATGCCGTTTTATGTCTTGTGTTGTTATTTCCGTTTGAGTCATGTAATTCTATTTCAACATGAATGAAAGTTTGCTTTATAATTAGGGATAGGCCAATATGTTAAAAGGAGACGTTAAATCCCTCTGGAAGAGCCGATCAGCCATCCCATTTCTGGACCGATCAGTCCAGGCATGTGGAATGCGAGAGAATAAATTAACTACATACTACATTCATAGCTATAACCTGCAAAAAAATACCCACATTCATTATGGACACAGAATGCTCCAACATTTTGTCGCTGATATTTTCTATAAAACAACGTGTCAACCGGCATGCAGATACAAGTGCCTTCATTTCAAATGTAAATGAACCTGGAAAATCATAACAGAAATTGTTTTAGGCAGCAAGCTAAAGAAAATAGGAAAATGTAAGCGCTTGTCCAGCAAGAATTATTTTTTCTGCATTGAAAAAAAGGGAAAAAAACCATGATAAACTTAAGACTAAAGGTTGCAGTTATGTATTTGGCATAACATGAGAAACATACTTGAGGGCAAGTTCTTCAAAGCATTGCGTATGCGGTTTCGGGCAAACAACATGCTTTGGTTTGTTGGATCTTCCACCCATATTTGTTTACTGCCTTGACATATCTGCCAAAAAACATGGGAAAACAGCTATACTGAAACTCACAGCAGCACTGAAATTAAGAAAAATAGAAAATTATATGATGCGTTATTAAGAAAGCAATTAAAATTAGGGGCAAATCCTACAGTGGACCCAAAACGATTCGTATGTGGCCAATTTTGTCTCAAAGTATCACATTTTTCAAAATAGTCCCTCAAATATACAAAATTGAACTAAAATAGTGCATCGGAGACTAAATTGGGATCAAATTTTTATTATAATTTTTACATGATGAACCATTTTGAATCAAGTTTTTATAATTGAAAGACTAATTTGGGGAATGTGATACTTCGAGACTAAATTGGAATCATACAAATAGTCTCGGGACTTTTTGAGATTTAATCTAAAAACATGACAATAGGTGGACAAGTGCTCATTCCAACATGCCTTATGATGAAAGCTACATGTTTCTTAACTTAAAATTTTCTAAATATCGTCACAACTTGGAATTTATTTGTAAAGAGTTGATTGCAATTGCTAGTTTATTTTATGTAATTTAAATTTATTGTTCATTTCTTTTTATTTATTCAATAACTACAACATCATTTTAGTTCTGATTCTAGTATTTATTATTTAAGTTTAATGGAGTTAGTAACTTATTTAGGGGATTGTAATTTGTGAAGACTAAATTTTTTAAGAAAACGATTTACATCCATTGTATCATTCAACTGGAATTATAAAACACTAACCATAAACCATCCTATTTCGCGTTAATACTGGAGCACCATGTTTTCATATGTCACTCAAAACCAATGTTAATTATTAATTGATCATTAAAAAAAAAGGATTTGTTCAATATACAACTTTTAATTGAGTTACTAAATTAATAAATATAAATTTATAACAAAATTAACTTGGTTAAAAAATAACTGATAATTTTTAATTCAATCAAGTTCAAGCTCGTGAACATAAAGAGCATTTTATCATAATGTTGAGCCAATCCATTTGAATATCATCAGCACACTTATAAGAACAAAAAATTAAGATAAACAATTTAAAGTATTCAAAAATAATATTTATAAAAATCCAAAATTAAAATTCAAAGTTCAAATTTTGATGTCCATGATGCCATAACAAGAAAAATAAACGGCAATAATTTAAAAAAATTTAAAAAAAACAAAGAAAATAAAAGTTGAAAGGTCTACTTATGATGATAGAATTGATCATAAAATGTTTACTAAATGGATACTAGATATAAATACCTTTTTTTGAATGGCAAAGAATGCCTATTGAATGACAAATAAGGTTTGCAAATATTAATTAACTAAACAAGCTATAAGAAATTGATGAGCATAAAAAAATAAAAGAAAAAAAATATAAAGAAGGGAACCCAGTATAGCTTGAGTTGAAATGAAATAACTTCTAAAAGAAAAATATGTCCATCATATCACGATTTTGATAAATTTAACTTCTTAGCACACTCACCAAAATCGATATTGAATACATAAATAAATTAAAAGAATGGTCATTGTGCGTTGATATCAGTGAAAACCCTAAAACAACACCATCTAAATTTAGATCAAGATAGAGATAACAACTCACCACTTTGCTTTTCAACTTATGTATAAGCGAACTACTTAAATAATTTGGTAATGCCCCATTTTGAATAAACAATAATCTGTTGCATACACTACATCCAAGGGAAGTAGTAACATCATCCTCACTAAGAATTATAGTGAAAAATCATTTGCATTACATCTAATCTAAAACTTTTCTGAAGGCATGCTTTAAGCATTATCAAATTCGTATATGCCAATGATTATCACAAGAAAAACAACATCGTAAGCATCTAGTCAGTGTCATCAATCTAGTTAATATGCTAGTGAATAACACAGTAGGAACTTGCATATAAATGTAGATGAAAATATTGAGAGCAATGATTATGATCATATTCATGAATTAGATAAACATATTAGTGATTTGACGATGCTGCAGTTCATAATTCTTTGAATGTGCCACTCATACAATTAAATCTCATTAGAAAAGAGCTCAAAAATATTTTAAATATAATGAAGAAACTGTTAAAATTTATAATTGTTAATGAAAGTTTTATGGATATCATGCCTAAGTCTAATTTAGACTGGATGAATTTGAAGCCTAAAAAAGATTTACAATAATATAAAGTAGCACTGACAGATATAACTATTAATTTTTTGCCTTAAAGATGCTTAGTTTTTATTTTGATCTGAAGCGCGTTCTATGGACTTCACTCGCATTCTTTTGGATAAAAATTGGTGTATAGTTTAAAAGTTAGCCACTTAGGGAGGTCTAATACATATGTTTTCAAGATTACTAAAAGAAGATAATTTTAAACCAACAAAATCAAAGAAAAGTTTGAGTCTTCAAGAGAATATAATTTACCCTCTAAGGTAAAAGTCATTGCATATTCTACGTCAACACACATTTGAGAAATGAAGTAGGTAAGAGGGAAAGATACATGCCTATGCAGCTGTTGTGCTTGAGGTTCAGAATTTGCATGATATTAAATAATTGTCGACTGATATTAAAAATAACTTTTGGCTACTCGACGGCTGCTGGAGAGGCCCTGACAGCCAAGAGGAGAGCTAGAGTTTGTTTTCTTGCTCTGATACCATATAAACATTTGGGAGGAATAAACTCTCTAATTTTACATAAAGCAAATAGCAAATATATACACAGCTTGGACTAACCCCATACAATTGGAGGGAAAATCAAATCATCGTGATAAAAAAGAAAGAGATAAACACAATAATGGATAATTAAAAGAAAATAATTTCTACCCTTCCAATATAATAGCTAACCAACGGTCTCCTAAATTGGATATGCATATCAGCACAAACAGTTAAAAATTTATTGAATGTGTTGAAAAAAAAGATAATGTTAACCAAGTCTCAACATTTTAGGTAAAGTTAAGACTCACTTCATACATGTCACCTTTAGAAAAATCTAGTAATGGTCGAACAAGCAGTATTCCACGATTGTTGGAACTGCTCCACGAATGGCTTACAGGTGAAGAAAACAACTGTGAAACAGATGGCATGCCAGCAAGTCCAAAGACCCCACTATTACGTGATAGTCTCAAAATAAATAACTCAACCTGCATCCATAGGCATGGATAGAAAAGAATACTATTACACTAAGTGATAGCAATAACAGAACATAACAGTTAAAAATAAGTACCACTCAGCTCCTAACATCAAAGTCTGATGTGAAAAAATAGTACTATAAATCTAGAGTCTTAAAAGAGATCAATTTCAAACTGAAAAGTGTGCTAATTTTTAAAAGGAAAAATTACATAGCACCCAATTCTTGTGAATTTACCTATCTCACACCCAAAGCTTTATTTTCACACATAGCACTTTACCTATGGATGAAAAGATGGATCTGACTATTAAAAGGTAATAATGAGTGCTACTTTTTATATGATATTTGTAATAATGAATGTTTTGGTGTGAGATAAGTAAATATGAAAGTTTTGGGTGCTATATCTGTAAAAGCCTCTTTTTTAAAAATACAAGAAACCAAGAGAACCGAGTAAATTTATAATTCTGGAGAGTAGAAACCAATGAAGCACATGCATGTATTTTTGTGCAAGTATATATATAAATTTGTATAAAAAGAAGGCATCGAAACACTGGTTGCTAATGCGATGTAGTATCTTCCCACCCGTTTCTATACTGTAGCCGGAACCGAAGGCTACCTATTTCCTGGAGTTTCAAGCGGTAGCAATTTTTCCTGGGTTGGTTCCTTATAAACCACCGTCAAGTCCTTATGTACTACTATCATACTCTGTAGTTGGAGTCAGTAATTGCCTCTGTGTTTGAATCCCAGTTGTCGTTGATCAAGTATCCTATGTTCCATATATGTAAAGTGTTTTGCTATCTTCAGTTGATTTATATGAACTTTTTTCTGAAAGTAGGTTATGCTTATAGCTCTTTTTGCTCATGCTGAATTCAGAATTTATTATTTAGCTGGAATCCAACATAGCTGAAATCAAAACTTGAAGGGTTTACAAAAGTTGGGGGGAGCTTGACAAGCTACATTCTTTTATTTCTTTTATAAATAGAGTATTTAAGGGATGTTGTTTCATTGATTAGCCAAATAAAATCTTAGATTTCCCTCAAATTTGTATATTGTTTGATGTGATATCTTCGGACATGTTGCAAACGTTGATGACAACTTCAAAAGAAAAGATTTCCCCTTGTTTTAGTGTGAGGCACAAATCTTTTGTGATTATATCTTCATTCTCATACATTTATAATTGAGATTTTGTCAAGGCAACCGTGATTTAATTTTCTTTTTGCCGTGTAGTCCTTTATTGTTGTGGTATCTTTTTTTTTGTGTGAAATTTTTTTAAATTTTGACAATATTTAAATTATTATTTGGAGTGAGAGCATTTTTCTTTGTGCATCTCATTTTTGAATTAAAAATTTCCAGCCTTTAAAACCACCTGCAACTTAAAATCGGCCACCCTAAACTACATCATCGAGGTCAACCTCTTCAATCTGGTCCAACTTGAAATAGAAGCGTAATAGCACATTAAAAAATGCACATTATGTAGAATGCACAATTCATTATCAACACAGTGTGCATCCATAAGAAAAAACAGAAATTCTGACCGTAAATTGATGCATTTCATGATACTAACAAACATGGAATGAATTTTAACTCTGAATGGTTTGTATTAGTACTAACAGCAGTGATGAAGCAAAAAATAATCAACTAAAATAGACTATCTTCATTCTGAATGAGCAACGGATGAGAACAAACAGAATGTAAGATCAACTGAAGCCAGTAGAATTATTCCTCGTGTAAACAAAAAAATAATCAGAGAGGTGGTGTGCCCCTTAAAAATATGAAATATAAATTAATCCCGGTCATACAAACAATGAGGCTAAGATTCCTGCTACTATACTATGCATGTGATGCTTCTTTATCTCAAAGAATGGATAGCTTCAAGATTTGAGAAAATCCTTCCATCAAATCAATACATTCAAGCACTAAATCTGAAGCATCAACCAAAATTTGAAAATCCGCCTCAAATCAAAATCAATATCAATTTTAGAGCTATCATGCATCCTGGTTTTTCATGTTTAGATTCATGGACCTTAAGGCTTATGGGTCTCATCCATCCGCCCATCATTCCAAAGGAAAAAATGGAACAATCCATATCTAAAAAACAATGTGTCTCACTTCTCAAGCCTCTAATCAACCAAAGTAACAGAATATCCCTCAGTTAAGGGTATTTATATAGAGCATAAATCTTAGAGATAATGTGTCTCCTCCTCGCACTATTAATCTCACCATATATACTAAACTACCTTCCAACACAACCCTCAGTAAAGGTAATTTTGGAAACCCTTGAACTACATTAGTTTTCTAAAATCCACCAGAGAAAACTAAACAATAAATTTCTATCCTAAGGTTTAAATCAGACGTACTGACTTGAGCATGTGAGTCACCCAGAGAAACATTCCTCAAAGGAAAACCCACATTTTTCTTTACATGTGTAAGTACAGGAAGCGAGCAAACACTGTGAACTATACAAAATATCTCTACCAACTTCCAATCATTTACAGCACAAAATAGATTGGTGTCATCATAAGGAAACTAGACCTATGACCACAAATTGGTTCAACCAAAACGGATTGATGTACATCTTTGTGCAAGCATTCATCAACCCTTGTCTATATCTCAACAGGATTTGACCCTCCCTTCATAGCAGACCCGTAGCCTCCTTTCACTAAAATGGACGGCACTAAATGAAATAAGACCAACAAATCTTATCCAAATCAGTGCAAGGAATTCCACAAGAAATTCTTCTCGTATATGATGATATGAAGATATTCTTCTCAAATAAAAAATTTCACAAGAATAGATAAGGAAAAAGATCAAATGAAATAAGGCCATCAAATCTTATATAAATCTGTGTCATACTCACAAAAAATCACATCATCAAAGTCAAGTCAAATCAAATCAAAATAAAAATACGGATGGATCAATCACTTAGACGAACCACGCTCCATAATATTAATTATAATTGAGGACACATCCAAGAGACACCCTCAATTGTTGATGTCATGCATATGTTTTAATTTGATTAGACTAAACATCAAAGGAGACTACGAATCAAAGACTATTATCTTAATAGAACAGTCTATAATTGAAACTAGTAGTCCAAAAGCAGAAGTTAAATAACAAAAACAAGTGAGACAATTGTTTATCCGCATAGAAAGCTAGGCAAAAGATTAAAAAAGAGTATAATAGGCGGATAAAAGGGTGAAAGGTAGGAATAAGGAATCCTAGCAGTGAGATGTTCAATCAGCAGCATGAATTGCATCATTCAGAACTAGCCTCATGATCTCAAACAAGAAAACTTAAATAACATTACTAGGCAAATGAATTCTAAATAATAGACCAAAATGATGCAAGACTAATCAATAATAGTATAGAATTTCTTACAAAATAAAAAGAATGAGAAGGCCTTGTTATATAGAACCAAAGCCACTCAATTGGAGTCACAATACGGTTAAGTTAGAGCTATCACTACCTAGCATGTTAATAACCTTACACATATCAATTAAAATCATACTTATAACGGAAGCTCTATCTAAACAAACAAGCTATCCAATACAAGTTAATTATCCTTAAAATGATGATGACCTATATATGCATGCAAACTAGGCCATCTTACGAATGTGCGCTGATATTTGGGAGTTTTCTTGTTAGCTGACGCTACTTTGTATCTCATCTAAGAGAAAAAAAGAGAATAATTTTTTAACTAAAAAGTGGTTAGTGAGAGCCTTAATTTTTAAGCATTTTTTTTCTAAATTAATTTTAAACTAATTATCAATTTATTAAATTGAAAGAAAAAATTTAACCCAAAAACTTAGTTTAATAGTATGATTCTCAAACTACCATACATAACAAAAACAAATGAAAAAACAACACAGAAATTTGTAAAGAAACTGTAAGAATAAACAAAGATATTGTGTAATGATACAACAACAACAACAAAGCCTTAATCCCACTACATGGGGTCGGCTACATGAATCTTTTTTCTCCATTGCATCCTATTTAGAGTCATATTTTCATTTAGTTCTAGTAAATTAAGATCATTTTTTATACAATAAGCCCAAGTATTCCGAGGTCTACCTCTGCCTTTCTTAACACAAGTCGAATCTAAAACATCTACTCTACTAATCGGATCATCAGATGGTCGACGTTTAATGTGACCAAACCATCTAAGACAACTTTCTCTAATTTTGTCTGTCACAGGAGCTACACCAACCCTATCACGGCTATATTCATTTCGCATTTTCTCTAAGTGTAGAACCACTCATCCACCTAATCATTCTCATCTCGGAAACACTTAACTTATTATTATGCTTCTCTTTTAAAGGCCAACATTCAGCGCCATAGAGCATTGCAAGTCTCACCACCGTCTTATAAAATTTTCCTTTCAGTCTAAGCGATACTTTTCTATCACACAAAAGGCCCGAAGCATTCCTCCACTTCAACCAACCAACTTGAATTCTACTATTAACATCCCCATCTATATCACCATTGCATTGAACAATAGACACAAGATATCTAAATCGTTCACACTTTTTAATAATTTGATCACCCAAATTCACACTTCTCTCACTAGAGCTACTACTACTAAAATTACATTCCATGTATTCAATTTTAGTTCTACTTAAATGAAGCCCTTTAGACTCCAATGTAGACCTCCATATTTCAAGTTTTTCCTGGGCTTTTTCTCTTACTTTATCCACGAGAAGGATATCATCGCAAAAAACACACACCAAGGTACATCCTCCTGTAGATGCCCAGTAAGACCATCCATAACTAAAGCAAAAAATTGGGCTTAAAACCGATCCCTGGTGTAATCCAACAGAAATAGAAAAATATTTGGTTAATCCTCCTTCAGTTTAAACACAAGTAACAGCTCTAGTATACATACCTTTAATGACTTGAATGTAAGTCATATCAACACCTTTCTTCTCAAGAACTCTCCAAAGGATATCTCTTGGAACCTTATCCTAAGTTTTTTTCTAAATCAATAAAAATCAAATGCAGATTCTCCTTACTCTCTCTAAACTTCTCCATCAAACCTCTCAATAAATGTATAGCTTCCATAGTAGACCTGCTCGGCATAAATCCAAATTGATTATGAGAAATATTTGTAATACGTCTTAACCTATATTCAAGTACCCTCTCCCATAACTTTAAAGTATGACACATCAACTTAATTCCTCTATAATTTGCACACACTTGTGCACCCCCTTTACTCTTAAAAATGGGGACCAATATACTCTTCCTCCACTCCTAAAGCATCTTTTTAGTTTTTAAACAAATAATAAAGAGTTTAGTAAGCCAAGAAACTCCCAAATCTCCTAAATATTTCAACACTTCAATTGGGGTATCATCAGGTCCTACAGACTTTCCACCCTTGGTTTTCTTTAAACCCTCCACAACTTCTTTTTTACTAATGCGACGGTAAAAATGAAACATTTTATTATTATTCACGATATTAAGATCACTAAGATCGATCATATTTTCAGAAACTTCATTAAAAAGTTTATCAAAATAACTCACCCATCTATGTTGAATATATTTCTCTAAAAAAATTACTTTATGATTTTCATCTTTAATACACTTTACTTGAGTCAAATCTTTACTTTTCTTTTCTCTTTATTTGGCTAGTTTATACATATATTTTTCACCCTCCTTAGTATCTAATATATTATAAAGATCATTGAAAGCAGAATTTTTAGCGTCACAGATAATAATAAAGATATTGTGTAATGATAATAATAAAAAAATACTATTATAGACCGATGCAGATAAGCAATAGTTAAACATACACATAAAATTTAAAAAAAAAAATTATGGCCTACATATATAAAAGTCCTAAATCTATACCAAAGTAAACAATCAACAAGGTACAAGCAAATAGGATCCCTCTGCTCCTGATTCTTGCCATCAAATCCATTACGCATACCTAGTTTATTTGGTATTATGGTACAAATTGATCATCTTGTGCACTTATAGAATCGCATGGTCTGAGAAATACTCCGGGATTCAAATCAGGACATGTAATCAGTTTGGAAACTTTTATTGCGCCTTATTACACATACAATTCTTTTCTAACTAAAAAGTGCATCAAAATAAGCCGAGTACTAAATAAATCATCATAGCAAAATAAAATAAATAAGAGAAAAAATCAAAATAATATTACATGATGGATAATTTATTCAGCAACAATGTCTAAGCTGGTATTTTTAATTTATTTGACACATAAATCCTATAAAGAGTAAAGAGTAATGATCATGTATCTCATACCTGAAAAAAAAATTTCTCTATCATAGTGCAAGAAAATAATCAAAAAATATTATGCGCTAAACAGGAAATACACTGATCCTAACTAATCACATAGAGCCCAAGCTATGCATCAAAAAGATCTATTAATAAAACATCGATCTAACTACACCTAATCATTTGCTAAACAAATAAAAAGTGTAGCTTATCACAACAGCTAAGTCCATAGTTAGCGCCTAATACCTAATGTTGGACAGGATCTTCATTAAAATTCCTAGAAAGCAGCTATCAAAGAGCAAGCCGGCACATTAAAAAAGTGATTGTGTATTCAAAAGTTCCCAAAAGGTCTTATCACCATATAAGCACTAGGAGAACGTGCAATTATATAAAAAATGTGGAAATTAATAAGCTTGTATATGCTTACGAAGTGCATTAATTGGACAATAAACTGCTAAGAATTCTCCCAGGGAAGGCTGGCAATACCTGAAGGAATAAGATTGATTTCAGAGAGATGCACCACCATTATCATTAGCCTTATCCCAATTATTTGGGCTCAGCATTATGAACAATCATTCATTATTTGTTCTTATTAAATGTTATCTAACGATTTAAACATATTCTTTGCAAATTACTTGTAACAATTTATATCCATCTAACCTTAAGTTCATCTTTTTTTTATAATTACATTACACTAATTTTATTCTAATATGCACATTTTAAATCGCTCATTTTACAAGTATAACCGCCTGTGACTACTTTTAGTCACCTAATCTTCAAGATATGTCCCTCCAAACTTTTCTCTATCATTATTCTACATTAATTTATCATATCATTTTATCACACATCTCTATTAACATTATAATTTTTGCCTCACTCAACATAGATATCAATGACTTTTTTAAAGCCCGCCAGGTGGATCAATATAACATTGAAAACAGATAAAATTTACTTTAAATCTCCATAGTATCATTCTTATCACACAAAACTCCAAAAACACTAATAAATTTTAGCCAACAAGCCATGACTCATAGATTTATATCCTCATTTATATTATCATTTTCCTATACAATAAATTCAAGATATTTATATTTAAGCCTCCGTGGTATTCTCTAACCATGCAAAACTCTCAAGACACTACTCCATTACAACTATAAATCTTAATTCTAGAAGTTAAATCCCCATTTATATTATCAATCTTGTATAGAACTGATCCAAAATACTTAAAACATATCACAACAAAAAATAAAATTGTATTTTAATAATATTGAATAATATCATACCAATTAAAGTTATATATCAAATATATGTCTTCTTTCTAAGAACTTTAAGATCACAATTTTCAGAATGTTTCTCTATTTTTATAATTTTTCCCTTATTTCAAATGGATGAATCACTAGAAAGAATTATATCATCCGCAAAAAAGTATGTATCAAGAGATTATCTTTAAATATTAATTATTAGAATATACATGACCAGCACAAAATAAAACCCCAACGTCAACAATGATAAAAATCCGTTAAAACTTGAAACTCTAGCGGCACTCCACAAATACTTACAATACCACTCAGCGGTCCAGCACTTTTATATTTAATAACATCAACAAAACTCTAACACGCATCAATTTGTCCTTAAATACACCAAATCAATTCTCATGATATCCAATCATATGCCTTACAATCAATAAAAATTATGTAAAAATACTTTCCTAATTATACTTCATCAATTACCATAACATAAAAATCCCTTCTAATATAGATATTCCTTCCATGAAATAAAATTGATTGTCTAAAATTGATGTAATTTTTCTAAGCTTAGGTTTCCATTATTCTTTCTCAAAGCTTCATGGTATGACTTATTAAGTTTGATTTATTTATATTGGCACAATCTTGAACATCATCTTTGTTTTCAAATAGTGTCAAAATACTTATTTACCAAGTATTTGGCATCCTCTTAATCTTCAAACCTTAATTGAAAAAAGTTATCAACCAAATCATTGTAATATCCCCCCGTACATTCACGAGCCACAGAATTTGGGTTCCAAAATTAAACCAATGGATCAAGCCCAAGGCCCAACCATCCTACTCCAAAATCAAACCTACTAATTAGATGGGCAAGGATGTAGGCCCAACACATGAAACAACAGGCCATAAGCATAGATATCCTGGCCAACTTAATACAGCTTAAGTAAGTAAAGCTTCAAATATAGAAGGTAGTTGAGCATAAAATCGAGACTCGTATAGATAAAGGCAAGTCTTAATGACCTCAAAATATCATTAGCAGAAGCTTCATATCAAAGGAAAACTCCAAATATCACAATTCGCAATCATTAGAAGTAAGTATGTTGATATCCTAGAAGTGATTGTGAATTTAGAAGATCAAGCCAAGACCTCAGATCAAAATGATTCATAACCTATATAATAAGCCGTCATGAAAGCCTATTATTTGAGACAAGAATTAAAATTAAGAAGGCAATTAATACATGACTATACAAAAGTACCAATTAATCTCAATCATCAAAATAGTAGCACTGTGATCCGTACTTCTACAATCTCCATGCAATAAGAGTAAAGTTCAACACCAATCGTGAAGCATCAACAAAAATTCTATGGCCCATCTTAGATCGCACCTAACACTAATTCTATAAGAATCTATAATCTCGTTTTGCTCTCCGGTGACACAAATCTTAAAGCCTACGAGATGTAGCCACCCATGTGATCCCAAGAGTAGAATAGTTAAGAATGAATTAGAAAAACATGGTTTCTCTCTCTATAACCCTCTGATGTCTAGAGGACCAAAATACTCTTTAACGAAAAGTATTTCATTCAATAAAAATCTCAAAGATTAACTGTCTCCTTCCAAAAGTATTAAACCACCCTTCATCCTCTCCATTATAAATACCCATATCCGATAATAGGTAAACATGGTTATACAAACCCTTGAAAACTATATGATTTTTTGAAATCCCCTGAATAAGACAAAGTAGTTTCCTTCTTCCCAGTGCTTCCAAACTCGCATACTATCTTGAACATTAAAGCATCTTCTCAGTGAAACATTCCTCGGAAAAGACTCACCTTTTCTTTCATTGTTAGCGTGCATGAAATGAGTGATTGCTACAATTGGCACACCGAAAAGATCTCCACCAACTTCCAAGTGTTTCGACACACAATAAAAGGCATGATAGAATTCACACCATCACCATCATCAACATCATTAACCTTTCCTCAACTATCTGTTGTTGACTTTGTTAATTGTTGTTTTTCCATCATCCTTACTTAGTCCTATATAAGGTGGTCACTCTATTATGATAAGCCTCAATAAAACTACATTTTCAGTAAAGTGTTCATGTCCAATGTAGAAGTTAGGTTATCAAAAAGTTGATTAAATCTTGAAGATATGTAATGTATTCATAGCTAGTTAGGTCTAAAAACGTTCAAAATTGAAAAAAATACATGAGATATATGGATAATAAACAGAAGAATAGAAACAAGATGATGGTTGGTCATGCATGATACAAACAAATATATAAGCTATAACATTCCTGTTAAAAACTAGTTCGCTTAAACCTGGTCATCAGCATGATGGCCAACAAGCAATACCCCAATCTGCTGCTCAACACAAATAGCCTGTAAATTTTGATACCTGGAATTAATTAAATATCAGAGTTTACAAATTCTTCATAAATAGAAAAATGATATAAGGGTTCAGCAACCTAAAGCCAAACAAAAAGAGTCGATGTTATAGATTAAGGATGACCGAAAAGTCTAGAACAAGTAAAATTTCATTAGATTACTCAAAAAGTAAGAACTAATAGTGAATAGCACGTCAAAACTTGATCATGATTAAATGAATGTCATCTATAAAAATACAGTAGGTTAGAGCACATGGAAGCATTGACAAATAGAAATATGGTGTAGCTCATGCAAAACGAGTGCTTGGCCCCAAATTTGCACATTTTAAGGATCCAAAATTAACAACAAAAACAAAAAAATTACAACCATCCCACCGTCACTACCCCTCAAAAGCTACTCTGTATTCATACTACCCTAGTACAGAAACAAATGATTAAAATGGTTTTAAGGAACGACCAATATTACATAATCTAAAAAGAGGGAAAAGAGTAAGCATCGAGATAAAATCAGTAAGTCACTTAAAAATATGTAGAGCTCCAAACACAAAGTTTCCGCTAAAATGAAATATACTACTTGAGCAAGTACAGCACGACTTCTCATTTTCTTCCTCCAAAAGTAGACATATTCATAAAAACTTAAAGAAACTGAATAACCACTTAATTCTTCAAGCAAGCAAATAGAACAATAAGGATCATCACAGAATATTTCCTGATATAATTTCAAGCTAAAACGCACCTCATCTCTCTAGCAGCCTCCTGCAAATCACCAATCTTTGGCCTTCCCTCAGGCCAATTGCAACAAGAAATCTCGCATCTAATGCCTACAACAACAAATCCCATTGAGTTCAGCAGAAACAAAGGGCCTATCTGGCATATGCGATTTAAATCATTAGGATTTAGTAAATCCCGTAAATCCAGATATACTAAATCCTAAATAAGTTAAATCCGGAAAACTATATGATGGATTTACTAAATCCAATAAATCCAGTAAAACTGTTTGACAAGTTCTCTCCAGATTTAAAGAGCAATTAGTCTCCAGATTTAAAGAGCAATTATGACTGTTGGAGTGAAAAAAGATGAACATCGCCTAAAATTTTCGGTAACAGCCAATTACTTTCCCGAATTACCTTTCCCAAATCTCAGAAAAAAAAAATTGAGCTTAAATTACCTTTCACAAATCCTCAGCTAAACAAAAGCAG
The DNA here is from genome assembly GCA_003013225.1 of Phalaenopsis aphrodite. Classification (NCBI taxonomy): domain Eukaryota; kingdom Viridiplantae; phylum Streptophyta; class Magnoliopsida; order Asparagales; family Orchidaceae; genus Phalaenopsis; species Phalaenopsis aphrodite. Next base: position 76,436 of record NEWO01000062.1, read on the forward strand.
ATTTTAGAAATTTTAGCGTTTAGCAATAAGCAAAGCAGAACTAACCAGCTCATAAGAATTTTCGGTAAGAAGCAATTCAAACCCTGTAGACATCAAAACTAAATCAATAATTCAAACTAATACGCAATAACAACAAAATAACCCAATATCTAGAGGGAGCATTGAACAAACCAAATACTCTGCCATCAATAAGCATTTTCTAGCTAGTATAAACTACAAAATTCATAGTGAAGTTTAAAAGAAAAGGTAAACATATAAGCGGCGACATCCACATTTCTCACCAAATACTCTCCAAGAATGAACAATCTTGAGGACAAAGCAAGTAAGGTTCCAAAAATAAGATGATAAATATTGCATAAATAAAATATATTCGTGAATAAAACAATACGACATGACCTCATCAACATACTAAAGAACTCAAATCAGCAAAGACTTGTGCAGAATATAATGTTTAACACGTTACAATTTCAGCAAACAACGTCAGCATTATGATGTGAAAAAAATCCACATAAATATTACCGTAAAACAACTTCATACCTAACTATTGTAGTAATTCATCATAGTAGAATATAATACTCAAAACATACATTCATATTCATGAGAGTGCATACAAATACCTCCATTAATTGCTCATGAAAGTTGTTAAGCCTCCTTAAATGTTAAGAGAAATGTTAAGATAAGAATGAAAACTTCGCGCCTATTCCCCAAAAATCAAATTCTATTTTTATGCCATGATGATACATTGTGTAACCACATTTTCCAGATAAATTAAGCATCTTTTTCAAGCAATCAATTCTCTATATAAAATATTGCTAGTGAAAATTTTATGGTAAATAAATGTGCAAGAAAGTGATGCATAATTAATAAGTGTTGCAGCTAGATCTTATGAATTTTTTTCAAGCCACTAATACAAAATTATTAACTAAGAAGTTGATTCTAATGTGACACATAAATACTGAATTAAAAAAAATTAAAACAAAATGATCACTTGTTGCACCATCTTCGTTCAGATTCCTGCAATATAAGTAAAACTAATGTCAACATAACGTCTAAATTATTATGAAAAAAAGATGATATTCACAAAATTCTTATATGTGATTCTCACATATTTGCAGTAATTGTACGTTGAATCAGATGACCTGCAGTTTTTTTCCCAATACTCGCGCGCACATTTGGGTCATCAACCATGCTCATCACCTCACTCAATTCCCTATCGTGATGTATTTCAATCTGTGAAAGGTTAAGTATATATTGTCTCTGAGATGTCTACCTATAAAATTATATAAGATGGCACAAGCAATCACTATAATATCCAACACGCTTAATAGAAACTGACGCATATGCGTTAAAACCTGAAACCACTCCTTCCATATCCCAAATAAGCTTTCAACTACATTTCGTAATTGGGCATGATGATGGTTATATAACTTTTTTGCTCCCGAGTAATTCTGAGTTATTCCGCTACGGTACTCACTAAAATGATATCGGCAACCCCGATAAGGTGCTGAAAAATGATTGGTGTTAACATCTACTGAATAAACGAGAAAATATCACCCTTGTGGCACAGGAAAAGACCCTTGCTCAACCGACTAACGAAGCACTCTCATATCAGTTGTTGATCCCTCCCATCCAGTTACAACAAACAAAAATTGACGATCAAATGAGACAGGCGTCATCACTGTCAATACTTTCATGTTATGTTATATGTTTTGTGATTCCCAATCAAAAACAGATATATTTGTACCATTGATTGCTCCAATGGTGTTTCCAAAAAAAAAGAACAAAATTGCTTATTATATCAGATGAATAAGTGACATTCAAAATTCTCTACTGGCAATTGAATGTATTTCTCAATCAAAGAAAGAATGGCTTGTAAAATAATTTTGTAGTTCAGAATTCTCTACTGGCAATTGAATGTATTTCTCAATCAAAGAAAGAATGGCTTGTAAAATAATTTTGTAGTACCTGTCAATTGTTTCCAAAGAGTGCTGAAAGAACTAAAAATTATTGTCTGTAGAAATGTGCATGTGGAACTCATCTCAGAAAAATTGAAAGTTGTTCTGCAACACTCATATTTCCGTTATCACTTAATATATTGTGATTTACCGAAATATCTCGTAGCTAGGTGAAAGCTTTTGGTGAGAGACAAATACAGTTATAACAACGTATGGGATGTCCAATAAAAACATCCATAACATACTCATGCCCTCTGCATGCCCTATTAATCATCAGACTTGGAATGACCTCAGCATCATCGAATGAACTATTATCTATTACTCTTGGTAATAGCTCATTAAGGACATTAACTACAAATGAGATTTTACATATTATCTGATAAAATTCAACGAGAAAAATTAGGCATATCCGTGATATTTAAGCAAATTTTTAGTAAAATAACAATGGTTACTAGAAAAGCAGCACTACCTGAATAATAAAATGGACAAAATAAAACTACAAAGATAACCAAGAGTATGAAATACAAGGGTATGAAATACAGAGATAAATAAAAAACACTACAACAGTAATGTTATCGGGTTTTTGGGACTTAGACATTGAACAACTAAGACGTTAAAACACAACATAGTCGACGACCTTCAAATCCAGGCCGAATATGAATAATAACGGGGATGTTTGGCTAGAATTTTCTCAACCCAACGTTGAAGTTGAGGACCATGGTATCTTAAGAATATACTTTACTATTCTCATGTTTGTTGAGCGCATCCAAAACGACGAGTGTGGCTTCTTCTAATATGTCACCTATACTTGTTATCTTTGCAAGAAAGTCATTCATTGATACCGGGACATTTTGATCGAATGTGTCCTTCAAAGTTGCAAGCCTCCACCTACAAAGAGAGTAATTTATTGAATGTCTCATGAGCGACTCTTTTTTTAGATCGCTTTGACACCAGAATCTTCTCTTCGCTGCATCGTTGGTTTTAGCGCTACGTGAGTTCGTCTATTGATCTGTCATTGATTAATCACCGATGGTCTGCATAGGGGTTATCGACATGCTTATATCCTCGATAAAAGTAATACCATTTGAAGTCATGAATTCATCTTCAAATATGTATTCCATTGGCGTGGTTACCACCGTCTCATCAACATATTTTTTCAACTCTCGATTAACAGTTGAATTCGTCCATATGCCAACTGAAATATTCTCATTACAAATCTTCTAAATATATTAAATTGGTGAAATGGATTTCGTCAAAAACAACTCAACTTTGAATTTTCTTGAAATTCAATGTTTTAATTAAATCGTGCAAGCAGAATTACTTAAGTGTAGTAAATTGGAAAGAGTTATTTTTATCTTACATGTAGAATTTTATCCCGTAGTTCATCTGTTGCTACCGGTAGATCTAACTCTTCATCACACCGTCAACTGTTTGTTTTTGATAGTTGATACAAAATTTTGAAATTAGTTTTCATATTTTTGAACTTTGTCATCACCACTGGTATGGAATATGAAGTGTATAACCTTCTATTAAGTGTTTTGAAGCTATCAATCCATAAACTCTTCTTTAGCACACCAGAAAAAATATTTCCACAGAGATAATGCTCCATGAGTAACTCACCTAGAACAACATTATGTTGTTTTGACCACTTTCATGTGCGAGATGAATTCTAAGGTTCTCCGAGTTATACCGGTGAATCTTCATCAAGCGTAGGTCGTGTGCTACTGTTGTCACGACGCAGTGAACCCTCGGAAACAAATTTCTTCATTTCTATGATTAAAATGTCACATCATTAATGTAACTATGAAAAGCGTAATAACTAAAGAAAACAAGTTATGTTTAGCTCATTAACATGTATGTCAAATTAAATTCAAATAGTACATTAAATCCAAAAGGCAACCATTTGATGGTATATATATATATATATATATATATATATATATATATATATATATAAGCCAGAATTGAAACTACAACAGTTAAAGTTCCACTTACCAACAAAATGTCTCCTTATACTCAATATTCAACTTATTTTGGTCATTGGTGAACTTCCTATCAGAAATTGTATCCATCTTAACTATACAATTGTCATCAATTATTTATTTAAACCTTTTAATTTCTTGATATTATCTCCTCTTCTGCATTTTCTTGCACCAATTTATATTTCTCGCGTGCGACAGATGTCTCTGACCGAGCAGCGGACTTGTAACTAATCTTAAATGAAATAATTTAACAGATTCTTACTTCGACGTTGTTCTTTCTACGGGGTTTACGTGCCATGACTCGGCCTTGAGCTTAGAGTAAATCAAAGCCGTAACGGACAGTCGTACGATGTAAAAAAAAAAATTTGAAAGAGCCACTTACAATTAAATTAAAGCGATACGATTAAAATTTACCTCTTTGATGGTTGTCTGCGTCTTTTATATATATTTTCTCGCATGTAACTCATCTTTTAATAGTTTAATTAAACCTGAAAAGTTAGTTAAAACAACAGTGAGCTAAAAACAACAGTGAACTAAACAAAGCTAGTTAATACTCATATTTCTAAATTACAGCAATACAAGAAAAAAAAAACAATATGTATAGCAGTTAAGCATCTTTATAAATCAATGTAAATATTTTACATGCTATTCAATGAGGTTTATATTATCATATCAATATTATTTTATACATATACAACTGTCAAAGAATACACCATCTAAGAATTGTGTTAATTAAGACACCTCAATATCAATTTTTTTTCTATTTATGTACATAAGTACATTAGTGTTCTCCCACTAATACCACCAAGAGGTGTTCGATCATAGTCAGTCAGCCATGCACATATAAACAGTCAACATAAACAAATGTATTCATAGCATTCAATTCAACATACTATATAAACATACGCAAATACATAGTAGCAATATTCATGACGATATGACCAATAAAGAAAATAATATCTCAATCAGAATAACGCATACACAAATATCATCCACTATAAATATATTTGAGAATAAACAAATTATTATTATAGTTTAAATGTACAATTATTCGCCTCGGTGACGCTTAATTCAGTAAAATATTACCACCAAGCCGATTCATCTAAAATTGAATGTCTAAAATAAACATGGTATTTGTATTTACCATGTTATTAAAATTTTAATAAATTATCTCATTTAATTTTATCTAATCATATATATATATATATATATATATATATATATATATATATATATATATTGTTACTATTATATTATAATTATTATTATATCACTTAAATAAAACTACCCTTACCTCTTCCAACAGTCGGCCTGGCTTCACCCGCAAGCGATCGCCTTCTCTGCGTGTGATATTTGAACACACGTACGAGGAAGCTCTTTTCGATGGCCTCCTCTTTGCCTCCAAATGTTCGTCGTCGCTGCTTCTTCTCTTCTTCTTCGACGCTCAGTTAGGGCACGATCGACTCTTCTCCTTTGTCTTCCACTTTGACTCGACTGAGGCAGGATCAAAGCTCCCCTTCATCTATCTCTTTGACTTGGCACATACAAATGTTGCTTCTTCATCTTTATAGAGACGTTGTTTTTCAACTCTCAGGTACATCTCTCCTCCCTCATACGATAAACTTATAGTCGAACTCAACTGTTCGGCTTCCCGATCTTAAAGTTTCTTCTCTCCCCTTCTATTTGGCCTCCCGATCTTAACATTTCTTCTCCCCCCTTCTATTCCGCTTCCCAAGTCTCCAGCTTCACCTCCCTTGCTTCAGCTTCCGACTCCTCGCCTAACTTTTTTGTCTTTTCGTTTCGTTTTTCTTTGTTCTTTTAATAGAACTGTTACAATATTCCCCAATTAAAAGAATTTCATCCTCGAAATTTATAAAAAAACTTCAGTCAAGTAAACATTAGTTATTTATAAAATTAGGGTCATTCATGAAAAATAAACACAAGAAAGATAAAGACTTAAGGCGATCCAACTATGCTTCAGAACAAAAAGATACTAAATACAAAAACATGTTAAGAAAAAAAACCAAACTGATCAGTCCTCATCACCATCAGCAACAATAGGTTCTTTAGGTTCACTATGAGTAAGGGAATATACTCGAGGTTGAACATGTTGTCTTAGTTGGCCTTAGGCAAGAGCTGAGGCGGTTGACTGTATCTTTTTTTGCCCACCTGCAGTTTTTTGTGAAGGAGCTTTGCCAGATTTCTGATCTCATAGTTTTTCAGGCCAAGAGATGGACAATATCGTTCGATATGACTGGGCTGAAGGCACCAATAACAAGTGTTAGACCCATTAAGCATTCACCTTTGTGTTGTCTTCCGCATTTGGCACAAGTTGCTGCAGTAGTCTTATTCGTACCTCTGCTGACTCCACTTGAATTATTCTTGGACTTCTTCTCATTAGATACTTCTGAGTGATCTACATGTTCTGTAATTTTCCTCTTGTGCATCTCCTTACGCTTCAGAATAAGCCGGTAGTCGATCTCCACTCTTCTAGCTCATTCGACTTATACCGAGTATTCATCGACTCCTAAGGGTATTAACGGCTGTCTGATAAAATCTTTAAATCCCAAAAGAGTTTGTAGCACTTTCCTTTTGCAGTAGCGATCAATTGTGGCGCATATCTCGAAGTACAATGAATTTTGTTTCGTACTACATGACCGTCTTCTCTCCTTGCATCAACTTGATGAACTTGTCCTGCATCTATCGTCAAGCGGATAGAGATACAAACCATTCTTTGCATAGCTCCACAAATTCTTCCCAACTAAGCATCGTGTTGGGTATGTCCCTTAACCAGTTCTGACATTGCCCACGCCACCCCTCTTTCGGCTTCTGCATCCAGCACAAACGTCGCCAATGGTACTCTCATTCTATCTGGACGAGCCGTGCTATCCAATATCCTCTTTATCCTCATAAGTCAGTTCTCCGTTTCAATTAGGTCTTCAGTTCCTTTGAACAAAAATGGACATAGATCTTGAAATATCTTCAAGTACATATCTACAGCAATCGTATCACTTCCATTAGCTTACAATCTGGACTCCTGAATCAGCTGAGTAATTTTCGCCACCATTTGGGTGAGAACATCCATGTTCACATTTATAATATATTGCACTACATTTTCAATCGAATCTTCTTCTTCTATGATTTCAAGTGTATCGCTAAATCTGAATATATAATAATTATTACTTCAAGTTAAATTTAATTTTTATAATTATTAAAATTTTATTATAATTATCTTATTGACTCTTTCATCAATATTCAATAAATTAATTCTAAACCTTGTCTCTGACACCACTTTTATCACAATCCGGCCCGAAGCTTAGAGTTAACCAAGGCGGGAACGAAAGCTCGGACGATGTGAAAAAAATTTTCTATATTAAACTTCAAATTAACAGACAAAAAACCACTTTAAATTAAATTAAAGTGGTGCAATTAAAATTTAACTAGTTGATGGTTATCCGCATCTTTTATTAATTTAATCAAACCTGAAAAATTAGTTAAAACATGAAGATAAACGAAGCTAGTGAATACTCATACTTCTAAACTGCAGCTATATTAAGAAAAGAGAACAATATGCATGTCAATTAAGGTTCTTTATAAATCAATAGTATCATTTGGCATGTTATTCAAAAAGGTCTATATCATTATCATATCAATATCATTTTATATACATACAACTCTCACAGGAGGCACCGTCTAAGATTTATGTCAGCAACAATATCAATATCTTTTTTTCATTTACGTGCATGAGTACATTAGTGTTCCTGCACCAGTACCATCAAGGGATTCTCCATCATGGTCAATCATGCAAATACAAGTAGTCAACACAAATATATGTATTCGTAGCATTCAATTCAACATACTATATAAAACAAACACAAAATACATAAGTATCAACAACATCCATGACAATATGATCACTAAAGAAAATAATACAACAATCACAATAACACATGCACAAATATCATCAACTATAAATTTATTTGAGAATAAACAAATTATTACTATAGTTTAAAAATACAAGTACTAACATCGATGACGCTTAATTCAAAAAAAATTTTCCGACGTCGATTCCTCTAAAATTGAATGTCTCAAGTAAACATAGTAATCAAATTTATTATGTTATTACAATTTTAATTTTCTCTAATCAAATATATATATATATATATATATTGAAAGCCCAAAAAGGCTAATATATTAAATAGAAAGAAAGATACAAATACAATGTGTAGGAGGGCACAAGCATGGCACCCTGCCCACACAAAAGCCACAAATGGTTCCAAAACTAGGAAAAAAATAGAAAAATACATTAGATACTTAAATAAAAAGTTTAACAATGTTGAAATACATAGTATCAGGTGGTTAGAGAGCAACTCAATTTGGTCTTGCCTCTGCCTCTAGTTCTAGGGTAGGAGCAAGCTAATAAGTCGGTAAGATGATTGTCATTGTCAGTAGTAACCAATGTATAATCCAATATGTTCTCGAGCTGGAGCGGCCTCCATTCTTCTTCTTCCTCCTGAAATAGATCTGTCATTCCTCTTCCGAAGAGTTAGTCTGACAGGTAGGGAAAGCTGAAGCAGAAGAATTACCAACTGTAGTACCCATAATAGGTTCTAGTATATGTAAAGTATGAGTTGCTTCTACACCGGATACTTCCTGAAGAAGTGAAGCTACGAGGCTCTCCTGATCATCAGTCTGAACACTGTCATTTGTAGGTAATAGTCCATCAGTATTATTTTCTATAGGGTTTGAAGGTGTCAGCATCACGTCACTCGCAGTAACAGTAACAGCAGTGCATAGAGGGGGTTCTCAGCGACAACAGACACCTCCTGTCTGGTAGTATCCTCCCCAGGTGGAACAAGAATGTCGAAAGCAGTGGGGTTAGACCCATTCCATCAGTATTATTTTCTATCACTTAAACCTTATATTTCAAATTTAGATAAAACTTGTGGCATTTATCAAGGACATGACCAAACATCTTACAGTGGGTATAATATGGGGGTCTGTGCTCCATGACAATTTGTTGTTAATAACCATTATGGGTTGTGCCCAGCCAGACTTCAGTAACATCAGGAAAAGTAATATCCATTTCCACAAGTATTCTAGTCATCGAGGGTCTGGTTAGGTTGAAAGTAGGCAAATCTAGCTTCAAATGATCCTCAATGATGACCCCAATAGAGTAGAGAACCTGATGGTGAAAAAAATACAGCTTGAAGCCAGGTAAATTAAATCATACCGTTACAGCTGAAGTTTCATGATTTGGGCCGAAATCCTGAAGACCACTTGAGTAGCTTCATAGGTTTACCAATAATGTTAAGATATTTTTTGGAGAAAATCTGAGTATAGTCTTCAGGCACGGTTAAATGAATCAAAACATGTCTCCTATCCATGAGCCCCACTTTCCACTTTTCAGCTAATTTGAGGTCATCAAAACTTTTCCTGATAACCTCCATAGAGTGTCCCCACTGAAATTTTTCAATGAGAGCAAACTTGAATTTGTCAGTCAGGGTTGAAATTTCTAACTCAGAAAAAAAGAATGTTGTCTTCCCACTTTTTCTGCTTGTATTCTTAATAAAGGAGCAGTTACTTGTACCATCACGATTCTCCTTATAACTTGAGGGGAACACAACCGTCATTTTCCCCTGAGGATTACCCACAACGTGGATAAAGAAGGTTTTGTCAGGTTCAACCAAAGAATAAGGAAGCTCTATCACAACAAGAAGAGGAACTGCATATGAGATCGACAGAGTCGAAACCTCAGTTCGAGAAAAGCTGCGCAGAAGCACCGTGGCAAGACGACGCCGAAGAAGTAAGAAACGGAGCCACAAAGCGCAGTTGGCCCTATAGCGAGCAACGAGCAGCGAGCACAGGCGCAGCTCGACGAAGCAGACAACGAAAACAGAGGTGCGTGCCCCCCTTCTTCTACGAGTGTTCGCCATGAGGCGAAACCCTAACAGCTCGACGAGGAACAACCGCGCAGATAGAGGAGAGACGGCGTGCGAAAGCGCAGAAAAAACGAAACCGATGAATCGCAGAGACTACGGAACAGAGTAGTCGAAGCCCTTCATCGTCGGGCGGGACGAGATGGCGCGAATGCGTTAAGGGGAGAGACGAAGCCCCATCACTTCCGTCAATTTTATATATATATATATATATATATATATATATATATATATATATATATATATATATATATATATATATACTCAAATATACATATATGGCTCTTTCGTCCATTAGGGTTTTGCCCGATGGAGAAACTGAGCGTCCCTATTGATTTTCTCCTACGTCAATTGATTCGGCGTGCTCGAAGAAGAAGAAGAAGAAGAAGAAGAAGAGCGTGTCTCGTCGTCTTCCGGAGCTCGCGTAGCGTCTTCTGGAGCTTGCCTCTTCTGCTCCGTTTGATACAAGGTCGTCGCATCTGTTGCAGTTTGATTTCGTCGCCAACTGGAGGTTGCGTTGTCTTCTAGACTCGCATCGCGTCATCTGGATTTTTCTGGACTAAAGTCAAATCTGCTAGGTCAAAGCCGTTTGACTTTTTCGTCAGCGGCATTCCGCAAGCTGCGTCAGCCTGTTGTGCTTATGTGAAGCATATTGATGGCCGCATGGCTTTCCTGGACCACCGCCCTCGCCGGTGATATTCCCGCCAAAGTTCACAAACGCAGCTCCACTTTCCACCTTACAGGTAGTTTGATGTTCCCGCAGATGTATGATGATTCTGTTTCAAGACATGGAGATTGCAATCTCATCAAAAAAGTGAAAAAAAAGGCGAGCAAGCCAACATTATTCCTCTCTGACGCTGAAATTTTAGCTCGTGCAGGAAAATACAAATTTGTACTAGTCGGAAGGTTCTAATTAGGTCACCCTAAGATGGTGATTATCAGGAAGGTTTTTTAAAATTTCAAACTAGTTGGGAGTTGGCAGGTGGGTCTTTTCGACGGAAAACATTTTATGATACAGTTGAGCATAGAAGAAGACTACACAATGATTTTCTCAAAGAAATTCATCAGAATCGATGACAATCATATGAAATTGCTCAAATGGACCCCTGATTTTGATCTCAGTCAAGAACCCCCAATTGCGTCTATCTAAATCTCATTGTCTGAACGCAAGCTTCAATTCTTTGACCTACCTATCTTCGGAATTGGGACTATCTTCGGAAAACTTTTGCAGATAAACACACCTACAATTCATTTCCACGACCCTCTATTGCAAGGATTTTGATTGAAATGGATATTACACTATCAGATGTAAAAGAAGTCTGAATTGGCTCAGCTCACAATTTGGCAAAAAATCATTATGCAACAAAAACCTTACTACTGCAAGATGTTTGACACCCGCAAGAAAAATATTTTATATTACACTCATAGTTGAAAACCAATATTCAAAAGCAGAAACATGTTGTTAGTGCACCCCACATGCCTGAACGCGCTCCCAGCAAACCTGATGACAGCCAACCTGAGGAGGGAATCACCACAAGACAGGAAATGGTTCTGTCCCTGGGAACCCTTCTCCTGACCATACTATAAGGGATAATGTTCGAACCGAAAGTCAAGATAACCCCGCAACTCCTATTCAAGAAGCATCAGGAGCAGATGTGACAATTCACACTGCACATATACTTGAAACTATCGCATTGGCAACAACTATCTTTCCTTCTACTGCGGTTCTAATATCTAATCAGACCAAGGATCACATGAGCTAGCCTTCAAATGAAGAATGACAGGTTTACACTTCTCGGCGGAAGAATGTTGGGGGCACACTTCAACTTGGAAACTTAATGGATGATACTTTGATTACTCCTGGCAATGACACAACACTTCAACTTCAACTTGGTTCCACTCATAAAACTAGAGGAAGAGGGAGGACTAAACCGACACGTCTCTAGTTACTTATTTTCTGCATGTTTTAATTTTTTTGAGTCTATCTGTATATTTTTGTTGGGTAGTACTGTACTTGATATGGTATGGGTAGGGTGCCTCTATTGGGCCCTCTCATGCAACCTTTATGTATCTAATCTATTTCAATAAATTTAGCCCTTGGGCTTTCCAATATATATATATATATATATATATATATATATATATATATAATATTACTATTATTATTATTATTATTATTATTATTATTATTATTATTATATCACTTAAATAAAACTACCATTACCTCATCCAATACTTGGCCCAGCTCAACCCACACGCAATCGCCTTCTCAACGTGTGATATCCGAACACACGTACAAGAGAGCGTCTCTTCGATCGTCCCCTTTGACTTATGCAATTCATCGTCGCTGCTCTCTTCTTTGACGCTCGGTTAGGGCACGATCGACTCTGTCCCTTCGTCTTTCTCTTCGACTCGGCTAGGGCACAATCAAAGCCCCTCCTTCGTCTTCCTCTTCGACTTGACATTGTACCAACATTATTTCCTCCTCCGCTTGATAGAGACGCCGTTGTTCAACTTTCAGGTAAGTCTCGCCTCCCTCATACCACAAATTTATAGTTGAACTCAACTATTCAACTTCCTGATCTTAAGGTTTCTTGTCCCCCCATCTATTCGCTTCCTGAATCTTCAGCTTCACCTCCCTCGCTTTGGCTTCCGATTCCTCACCTCATCTTCTCTGTCTTTTCGTTTCTTTTTCCATTTTTTTAAGAGAACTGCTATACAATGAATGAACAATAATGTAAGAGGATATATTCATCAAGAAGTCTGAATCATACGTGAATATAATTAATTTCATTGGACTTAGACAACACAATATTTAGTTCATTTACAGCAAACAACAGTAAGTTTTTTGGATTAAAGTGGTAGTGATTAACTTTAGATAAAAACATCAAGTTAGACTCAAATAGTGTTTGTTGATTGTTTCTCCAATAATATACATCCCAAAACAGCATTTGTATATTCATACTAATGTTAAATTGTATTGTGGTGTGCTTTTACTTCAACACCACATTCTTCCTCATCAAATAGCAAATTATCACTCCAAAATTACTTCAAAAGCACGCTATTGCATATTATTTGATAATTGTAATACAAAAATTCCACAAATAGCATCACATGGTGGAGATAAGACTGAATATAGGATTTATGCATGTATAATGCAACTTCTCGTATAATGAAATTTCTTTTTTCCTTCTTTTGCATGCTCCGCGAAGAGCCTCAAGACAAGACACAAGCAATCTAGTTAAAAGAATATAGAGAACTCCTTAAAAAAAGTGTCAACGTTCGCTTCCATAAGCTCAAGTGAGTTCAATTCTAAATATTACTATAAACATTTTTTTTCAAGCTTAGAAAATCTATCAAGTAAAACATGACATCACATGGCATTTAAATACATATGAATTCAGTGGTATGTGTGTTAGTCTTCATGAAAAAGCAATATTGTGATGTATGCAGCTCCCTTTTCTACTTTGTTGAAATGTTTCCATCAGAGCATAGTGGCTCATGCTACCCCCATAATGATAAATCGCCAAATAGAAAACATAAATGGAGCTCCCATTTAGAAACCACAAAAAAGGAACTATATGGTACCAACATTTGGTTAGGACTAAGGTGCAATTAACTTAGATCCAGCCAAATCACAACTATAGCATGTCATTGCCAAGAGTTTTTCATAGCTATTGCATCATGAGTGAAATCGTAATGCATATAAGGAAATCACAACCATAGCATGTCATTGCCCAAGGTTTTTCATAGTTATCGCATCATAGGAGAAAGTTTATGCATATAAAGAACCCAACACATGTTATGCCTAAGCACCCTAGAAAGGAGAAAAATATTATGCATATAAAGAACCCAACCATAGCAACCTCTTCACCATGCAAATTAGATGCATTGTGTGAATGAAAAAAAAATTCCAATCCGTCTCCTAAAAAGTAAAAAGAATTCATGTCTCACAAAAAACTAGCCACAATAAAAGAAAAAGAAACCTAAAGCTATGATTTCAAACAACGGCAGACCAACAACTTGAATCCAAGGCAAGGAAATAGGAAGGAAGGCATGATGGAGAAAACCCCTGTGTTGTTTGTATACATCATATGATGAGGAATCGAGCCTCATTAAAGTGAACCAAAAAGCAGAGAGAAGAAAACGATACTTGGTTTGGAACTCAAAAAGGGGGAAATCGCTCAAATAGAGAAGGTGAGAATGTTACCGCGAGAGAAAGGTGATCAATCCCACCATAGATATAACCTCATCGCTAGGTAGATGAGAGTTCGACAAGAAGACCGTTGGGAGCAAGGAAGAGATAGCCTTATTGCATGTTATCGCCTTAGTTGTTACCTACCCGTGTCATAAATCCCTAGCCCGCAAACTTAAATCCGCCGATTCGTTGGATTTAGTAAATCCCAGATTTGCAGCCAAAATCCATGAAATCTGGATTTAACAAATTTGCGGCTTTATTTTGTCCAAAATGACCATCTGGCAAGATTTAGCTTACATCCCAGTTAAATTCGGGGCTAAATCCGTTGCTAGGTAGCACCAAAATTTAGCCATAATATTGTTTTATGGGAGTTACTCATGGAGCAATAACTCTCTGGAAATATTCTCCCTGGTGTGTTGTACAAAAGTTTATGGAGTAATCTCGTAAAAACAATTAATAAAAAATTAGGCATGTCATATTACATACCAGTGGCGACGACAAAATTAAAAAATATGAAAATTAATTTCAAAATTGTCTACCAACTATCAAATAAAAGTGGTTGGGGGTGGACGAAAAATTACATCTACCGATAACAACAGATGAACTATGAGATGAAATTTTACAGGTAAGATAAAAATAACTCTTTCCAAATTATTGCACTTAAGTAATTCTGCTTGCACAATTTAATTAACATTCATTGAATCTCAGAAGAATTCAAAGTTGGGTCGTCTTAAACGAAATCTATTTCACCAATATGATAAATTTAAGAATATTTGTGCTGAGAATTCTCTTATTGGCATGCGGACAAATTCAACTGTTAATCGGAAGTTAAGGAGAAAAACAATTAGTATGACGGTAACCATGTCAATGGAATACATAGTCGAAGATGAATTCATGGTTTCGAATGGTATTACTTTTATCGAGGATATTAGCATGTCGATAAGCCTGTGCAGACAATCAATGATTACTCAATGGCAGATCAAGAGACGAAGCCACGCAGCACTGGAACCAAACGACGCAGCGAAGAGAATGTTCTAGTGTCAAGGTGATCGAAAAAAAGAGTCGATAAGAAGGCATTCAATAAATTACTTCTAGCACAGGTGGAGATCGTTGCAGCTTTGAAGGACTCGTTGGGTTAGAACATCTAGATATCAATGAAAGACTTTCTTGCAAAAATAAAAAGTATAGCTGACATATCATAAGAAGTCACACTCGTTCTTTTGGATGTGCTCAACGAACATGAGAATGGTATGTTCTCTTAGGATACCAAGGTCCTCAGCTTCGACGTTGAGTTGAGCACATCCTAGCCAAATATCCTTATTATTATTCATATTCGGTCTGGATTTGAAGGTCGTCGATTATGTTGTGTTTTAACTACACCTTAGTTGTTCAGTGTCAAAGTTTCAATAATTCACTAGTTGTTGTAGTGTTTTTTTTTTTATTTATGTCTCTATTTCATACCCTTAATTATCTTTATAGTGTAATTTTATTCATTTTATTATCCAGACAGTGCTGCTTCTATTTTAACCATTGTTATTTAACACTCAAAAATTATTATCTTAATGCTGCATTTTGTCTAAAATAATTACATTTATAGAAAATTATCAGATAATATGTAAAATCTAACTAACAATAAATTGATGTAACTAACGCCCTTAACAAGCTATTATCAAGAGTAATTGATAGTAGTTCATCTGATGATGATGAGGTCATTCCAAGACCAATGTTTAATAGAGCATACAAAGGGCATTAGTATGTTATGGATGTTTTTGTTGGATATCTCAAATGTTGTTATAACTATTTTAAGCTCCCACCAAAAGCTTCCACCTAACTGCGAGACATTCTGGTAAATTAAAGTTTATTAAGTGATACCAGAAATATTAATCTTGCAGAACAGCTTGGTAT
This sequence comes from Phalaenopsis aphrodite, assembly GCA_003013225.1. Taxonomy (NCBI): domain Eukaryota; kingdom Viridiplantae; phylum Streptophyta; class Magnoliopsida; order Asparagales; family Orchidaceae; genus Phalaenopsis; species Phalaenopsis aphrodite. The sequence goes on from NEWO01000062.1 coordinate 92,415, forward strand.
TTTGATGAGAGGATTTTCACATGTACATTCCTACAGACAGTTATATTAATTCTTTCAGCATTCATTGGAAACAGTTGCAAGGCCATTATTATTTTTTAATAAAGAAGAGAATTTTGAATATCATCCATTCATCTGTTCTAATGAGTGATTTTATCTTTTCTCTGAAAATACCATTAGAACAATCAATGGTACACATATACTTATTGTTAATTGTGACACACAGATAAGATGTTGTAACAGAAAAGGATTGACATCACAAAATGAGACGGCAGCTGTCTCATTTGACCGTCAATTTTTATTTGTTGCAGTTGGTTGGGAGGGATGAGCAGCTGATATGAGAGTGTTTCCTTGGTCGGTTGAGTAAGGATCTTTTTGTGTGTCATAAGAGCGATATTATCTCGTTGATTTGGGATATGCTAACACCAACAAATTATTAGCACCTTATCGAGATTGTCGATATCATCTTATTGAGTATCGTGGAAGAACTCGGAATTACTCAGAAGTAAAAGGTTATATAAATATCGTCATGTTAAATTACGAAATGTAGTTGAAAGAACATTTAACATCTAGAAGAAGAGGTTTCAGGTTTTAACGAATATTCAGGATGATATAGTGATTGTTTGTGTCAACTTACATAAGTTTATAAATAGACATCACGGAAACAATATATACAACATGTCACGAACTGAAATGCATAACGATAGAGAATTAAGTGAGATGGTGAGCATGGGTGATGACCCAAACGTGCATGCAAGTACTGGGGAAAAAACTAAATGTAATATAATTCAACATACAATTGTTGCAAATATATGAGAATCACGTGTAAGAATTTTGGAAACATCCTCTTTTTTCTATAATTAATTTAGGCATTATGTTAATGTTAGTTTTACTTATGTTGTAAGAATGTTGAAGGAAGACGACGCAACAGTTGATTGTTTTGTTTCAATTTTTTTTTATCTCGGTGCTTCAATGTCACATTAAAATCAGTCTTTTAGTTAATAAATTTGTATTAGCGATTCAGAAAAATACCATAAGATCTACTTGCAATACTTATAAACTATGCATCACTTTCCTGCACATTTATTCACCAAAAAATTTTCACTAGCAATATTTTATGTGGAGAAAGGATTGCTTGAAAAAAAAATGCTTGATTTATCTAAGAAATGTGGTTATACCATGCATCTTCATGGCATATCAATAGAATTTGATTTCTGAGGAATAAGTGCAAAGATTTTATTCTTATCTTAACATTTCTCTAAACATTTAAGGAGGCCCAACACTTTTATAGACAACGAACGGGGATATTTATATGCACCTTCATGAATATGTATGTATGTTTTGAGTATTATATTCTGTTGATGATGAATTATTATAACTGTTAGATATGAAGTTGTTTTACTATAATATTTATATAGATTTTTCTCCATTCGTAGTACTGATGTGGTTTGCTGATATTGCAATGTGTCAAGCATTATATTTTGCACAGACCTTTGCTGACTTAAATTCTTTAGCATGTTGATGAGATCAAGTTACATTATTTTATTCACGAATAAATTTTATTCCTCCAATATATTATCTATCTTGTTCATGAACTTTACTTTGTTATGTCCTCGAGATAGTTCATTCTTGGAGAAACGTATATTTGAACTTTCATTTATTTTTTTTCTAGTAAGTTGATATTTACTCATTCAATTCTAAAGTTTTATGTGAATTGATTTACTACTCGTACATATATTTGTTTTTCATCTCTAACTTTTTTTTATCAACAAGAGAAGAATATGTGAGTTGCAATATCAGGTTTGGGGTTTCTGCTTTTATGATCCCATGGCGAGCAGTTTGTGGACGACCTCGGCTTTTGAATGGTAACAACTGTAATATCAGATGCCTACTCTCTATTTTTTTTCTTTCTATTGGGGGTCTCTGCTTTTTTGCTTCAATGGTAGGGCAGCTTGGATGACTATGTTTTTACGTGGCAATCGCTGCAAAGTCTGTTTTCCGGATCCCGTCATCAACTTTATTAATATTTACTTTCTCATGCACTCATCAATGTCCTATCTGAAATTTTAAGGTGATGTTTAAGTTATACTTGGTGGGCGATCATATCATTCTCTAAGGTGTTTTGAGGATCCCTACTTTTATGATGCGTTGGCATAGCAGCTTGGACGACCTATGTTTTTGCATGGTAACCGCTGCATCAAGTGTCATTGCTAGAAAACGTTTGAATGTCCTTGCTTATATTTTTCTTTTTGGGAAATGTGAATATCTTTGCTTATATATGTTTTTTACCTCTTCTTTCAAACTTCACTCAGAATCTTGCAGTTTATATTAACTGAAAAATGTTTATTGATGGCAAAGCTATTTGGTTTGTTCATTTTCCTCCAGATATTGGGATTTTTGTAGTTATTGTAAATTGAATTGAGTTATTGGGTTAGTTTTGATGTCTATAGGGTGTCCATTGGTTACCAAAAATCCGTTGAGTCGTTGTTTATCCACTTATTTGATTAGTTTTGCTTTATTTATTGTTGAACGCTAAAATTTCTAATTTTTCTTTTTTCAGTTGAAGATTTTGGAAAATTAATTTAGGCTTATTTTTTTTCTGAGATATGGAAAAATGTAATTTGGGAAAGGAAATTGGTTGTTATAGAAAATTTTAAGGTGGTGTTCATCTTGTTGCACTCTAACAGTCATAATTGCTCCTTCAACCCTGACAGAACTTGCTAAACAGTTTACAGGATTTATAGGATTTAGTAAATCTTTCGGATTTAACTTATTCAGGATTTATCAAATCAGGATCTACGGGATTTACTAAATCCTAATAACTTAAATTGCATTTGCTGCCAGACAAACCTTTAGTAAACTCCAGATTTACAACCGAAATCCGTGAAATCCAGATTTAACAAATTTGTGGCTTTATTTTATCCAAAATGACCGTATGGCAAGGTTTAGCCTACATCACGATTAAATCCGGGGCTAAATCCGTTGCCATACAGCCCCTGAAATTTAGGGGAAAGCAAAATCCACAACTTACGCATCTTCATCACCCTTTCTTGCACAATCCTCGCCTCTTCTGCGCTCTCATCACGTAACCTATGGTCGACGACAATACCCAAAAGCCCATCAATATAGCCGGATGAGCCACCCTTCCCGCTATGCCCTTCAGACTTCCAATCTGCCGTCAAGACGCAGAGCGCCATGCTGTCCGGCCCACCAGAAACTCCAAGAGCTGCAAGGAAAGCTCAAATCTTCACCGAAGTAATGAAATAACACAAATGGAAGAGGAACAGGAATGAGGGGGGCGAACTCACCGATCCTGTGGTGGGGTTTAATACCCGCCAAGGCCATCTTGCTTGCGAAGGACTCTCTGTAGAAAGAGATGTCCGGAGCAGAGAATTTGCAGTGGAAACGGCGTAGAGGGAGGAGTATATGGCTATGGCGGGGCGGGCAGAGGACGAAGAGCATCTAAAGGAGCAATATGAAGCCCTTTTGCAAAAGGTCGGTTTACCTTGAAGGAAGCACTCAGAGGGTCTGTAATTTTCCGGCGGCATTATTAGGGTTCATGGATTGTTGTCGGCTGATTTCTTTGCCCGACTTCATCGGCTTCGGCAGTTGTAATAAACTCGTGGCAATGTGGCATATGGAGGAATGTGTTACCGGACATGTTGAGCTACCTGTGTATCATACATGTTGAGATAAGGAGGTAATTATTCCATCAGTAGCATACCTGTTGAGCTATTAGTGTATCCAATATATTGTCGTTAGGTGGCCCCACCTATTAAACAGTAAAATAATTTTTTTATTATTCGCGACTAGGTCCGATTCTAAACCTGAACCCTGAAAAATTTCCCGCCAACATAAAATTATTTCGCGCCTACAAGTTGTTTAATTCACAGAAGGGTGAAGAAGTATTTCGCAGCTCCGTTCACAGTTATGTTCGTAGCTCCGCAATAGCTAGGTATTGTTGGAATTCTCCATGAATGTTGAGATGTTGGAAGTCAAATTCTCCATGAACGTTGAGATGTCATCATTCAGTCTGAACTTTGAAGATCAAATAAGTCTATAATGATATATAGTTTTATTTTTGCTTAGGGTTTTCATTCTGTTTCTGGTATTGTCATTTTCTTTGTGGCGTTTACTAATAAAATTTAGGGTGTTTTTCTGCTGCGCCTTTTGTGTTATTATGCTATTAAAGCGTAGGTTTTCTTGGTGTTACTGTTGTGTTATTTTGGTGTTACTCTGGTATTACTCTTGTTTCTTGCCTTTGATTTAGTACTATTTATGTGGTATAATAGTTGGTTTAATCTAATGTAAATGTTGGTGTTGATGTAGTGTTTTTGGGTGTTGTTCTACAGTGTTGTTTGGTATTATTATGATTTTTTTTTGCGTTATTATAGTTTTAGGCATCTGGTTTTTTGGTGTTACTCTTGTGTTATTCTGGTGTTACTCTGGTATTACTTCAATGTTATATTGTTTATTGCCTTTGATTTTTGGGTGTTGTTCATTGTGGCATTGTTTTTTGTATTATTATGGTATTTTATTTTTGCGTTATTATGATTTTAGGCTTCTGGTTTTTTGGTGTTACTCTTGTGTTATTCTGGTGTTACTTTGGTATTACTCTAATGTTATGTTGTTTATTGCCTTTGATTTATTACTGTTATTGTGTTATTATTGTGTTATGCTGATGTTACCATGATTTTATGCAGTCTTATGAGGTACACACATTTGCAATGATCCAATTACAGAGAAGTTTTTAAGCAGCATTATCCACAATGAGGAAGAAGCATATGAAAGTTATCGTGCCTATGCACATCACGTAGGATTCACTGTTCGGAAAGACCATACTACCTACTCGTCGAACTCCAAGAAACTCAAGGCCAAAGATTATATTTGTGAAAAAGCTGACTATAAGAAAGAGCCTAACAGCACAGCTAAGTTCAGAAAAGCAGACATGAGGACTGGCCGTAAGGTCATGGTACGATTTCATGTTGATTTCGAAGGCAATTGGACAGTGACGAAATTAATTGAAATCATAATCATCCTTTGGTCGAAAGTGGTGATAAGCATCTTCTTCGTTCCAGCAGAAGGATAAGATGTGTTGAGATCAATGACAGATTCATGGATCAGAGCAACACATGCATACAATTTCATTGTCACGGAGGTTGGTGGTGTGGAGAATTTGGAATGCACCAAGACAGATGCATTTAATTTCATCCAAAGAAAAAGAAGACAAAGAATTGAACAGAGAGATGTCAATGCTTTAATACAATTGTTCATGGAGAGGCAAGCTGAGGATAACATATTTGCTTAGGATTTCCAAACAGTTGAGTTTGGTAGGTTAACAAGCATATTTTGGAGTAATGGATTGTGCAGGCTGGATTATGATTGTTTCGGGTATGTCATAATTTTTTGTACAAGCTACAAATTAAATAAATATAACTTATGTTACGCTCCATTTGTAGGGGTTAACCACCACTGACAAAACGTATTGTTTGGAGTTGGATTTTTTTCTGATGAGACTACTGAATCATTCATGTGGTTATTCAAATCATTCATTCGAATAATGGGAGACAAACATCTCATAACAATCTTTATCGATCAGGATCAAGCAATGGCAAGAGCCATTGTAGAATGTCTCCCACAAATACGTCACATATTATTGTTCGTTCTACTTCTTCGGGGTTTTCATGGATTGCCTCATCACCCAAATTTGTGTCTTGTGCTTCTCTTATTGTTTCTTCGGCGTCTTGGGCCTGTCTGAGAATATCTGTATGTACAGGATTAGTTGGATGCACAATATCCTTTGCAGGATCTGTATCTTGTGCATGTCTTATTGTTTTTTCGGGAATATCTATATTTACACAAGCAATAATATCCACATCATCATTTTTTTACGTCTTCTCTTGAACTGGTATTGAGATACAGGGGGTCCACTTTCCTCTTCTGCTGATGTCCACTGCTGCTGATCTTCTTACTTGTATTAGATATTTTTTTCTCAACGACCTTGTCAGCCTTAGTTTCAAATAATCTATGCATCAAACCTGTCAGGGTAGACAATGCGTCTACCACAGTATTCATCTGTCTACCAGTCACTATATCTTGTATATTTAAGCTTATTTGTTCCTGAGATTTTAGCATCAAATATAGTACCCAGAATTCAGTACTCTCCATCGTATGTCCAGGTACTGGGGTTATATCACTAGAAACAATTGTACCATTGACATACGATCTGGGTGAAGATGGTCCTGCAGTAGTTTCGTGTTGTGGAAGTTGCCTTGCAGGACTCAGTGGTCCCTGCTCTGGATTTTCAAGCAGTTGTACTTCATTGTCCCTTAAATCTAAGAATCCGTCATTAACCTACAATAAAAATGTATTCGTCAAAATCGTTGCAAGCATTCTTAAAAAGCTATTAAACAGAGGTGCCAATAAGTTGTAATAAAAATTAAATGATTTACATGATCAAGTCTCTTAAAGGCTTCATGAATCTTCTCAACACTCAACTCATGATTGGTTGGCCACCTCAGAATGCGAGGTATAGCGTCAGGTGCAGCAGGAGTTAACAAAGAGGTGTGCTCGTAAAACCAAAATTGAGGATGTTTTACACCATCAATATGTATGCAAAAGTTAATACAACAAAATAAAAATTCAAAAGAGTAATGTTTCAATGTAAAGAACAAATACTTACCGTTAAAGAAATACAAATCCTCGAATATAGTCAATCGACTTATTCTGCCTTAATTTCATAGAGGCGATTCTCACTTGATCGATGATCATATCACATATGACAGTAGGTCAATTAAAGAACGGAAAAGCTTGTACATTTACAACAAAAGAAGATAGCTCTGCATGCACATAAAAATTGCTTGAAAGAAAAAATAAATTAGTTAGTATGAATTTCAAATACAACTGCTCAAAAGGATGGGTGGAAGCTCCTTCTGCAAAAAAGTTTGTTGTTGATTCTTTATTTGTCTGACATCCACATTTGATAGAGGTCCTTTGTTTCCATGAAGCAGACTCTCCTCTGTTTGGCATCCCTATCAACAAAGCCACGTGGTCAGCATGGAACTTAATCTCCTTTCCACCCATTTTGAAGGCCCCCCCTCATTATCCCAACATCTCAGAATATGTAAAGTCATGACATTGACCTGGGGATATGGGGGCATGTCAAAGAAATTGAACACCCTAATTTCCTTTAAATTATTAATAGTTTCCTCTGAAAGAAGATCTCGAATTGCATCCAAGGCACCTCTTACTATAGATGGACGACATCTACAGTTGAAAGTCTTTGCACTCATGATCTTGCAAATTAAAGAAACAATAAAACATTATTAGAATAACAATCACAAGAATAACACAGGAAATTGATGTGTTATTCTAAATTAACAATCACCCTAACAGAAGCGCTGCAATAATACATGAATAAGACGGGAATAATACATGAGCAACACACTGACATAGCATAGTAATAACCCTACACAGAAGCATGAATAATATAGAAGCATAACTAATTACACACCAGTAACACATGAATAACACATGAAGCACACTTAATTAATAATCACCCTAAATACATCAATAATACATGAATAACATGGAAATAACACATGAGTAACACACCGATAACACAATTAAAACATAGAAAAATAATACATGAATAATACACAAATAATACAAGAATAACACATCAAAACTATGTCATTAATTAACAATCACCCTAAAAAGAAGCATATCACATTAATAATATATGAATAACACGGAAATAACACATGAGTAACACAAATAAAACACAGGAAAATAATGCATGAATAATACACGAATAATACAATAATAACACATCAAAACTATGTCATTAATTAATAGAAGCATATCACATCAATAATACATGAATAACATGAAAATAACACATGAGTAACACACCAGTAACACAGTTAAACCACAGGAAAATAATAGATGAATAAAACACGAATAATACAAGAATAACACATCAAAACTATGTCATGGAGATATCTATGAGTCCACCGAATTTGGTTTTATGCAGTTATTGAGTAGGGCTTTTTCTGTGCTAATGATTCAAAGTCATGTTGTGTTACTTGTGTGGTATTGATGTGGTATTGTTGTATTTTTGATGTATTACTGGTATGTTACTAGTGTGTTATGCTATTGACGTGGTATTGTTGTGCTATTATTGTGTTACTGATGTGTTACTTGTATTTCATTACTCTAGTTTAGGTGCATACCATGATTTTAACGAATGACTGAACGCCATGGACACCTTCGCTTGCACCGGAGGATGCGCTTCGTCGGAGGGTTTCACAGGAGGATGTGCTTCGCCGAGGAAGACGATACAGGGACTAAACCCTAAACTCGTAAGCGTGCGGAGAAAATAAAAAGGCATATTAGGCGGGTTCGGGTTTTCGCTCGGGCCGGGTCACGAATACAAATTAAAATTATATTTCTTTTATTTTTATTTGCTTTAATAGGTGGGGCTGAAGTTTACACATGGCAGCATTTGATTGGATACACACGTAGCTTAACATGCGTAGTACTGAGGGAATATTTTCTCATGCGGAGTGCTGCAACGAAGTTGAAATTTTCATGGAGTTGACTTCGAGTTCAATCGGAATTCAATTGGGACTCAATTATGAAAATTAAGGGATAATTCAATCAGCTTATTTTTTGAACTAGCAAAACAATGAATCCATGCGTGTTATGATTAAGCTAATGTGAATTTAATAAAATTGAAAAATATGAGGATCTTACCCCAGTGGACTTCTGCGGTGGAAGACTAATGTTGTTGATCAACAGATCATACCTAAAGAAATATTATATGACTTCATGTCACCTGAAGTGAATTTCCTTTTTGGCTAGCGTCTGTGACTGAATCTGAAATTTTTATGACAAAATTAATCTTATTAAAATAAAAATTTTAATTTTACACATTTGATTCTCTTCCTCTTTAAATTTTGAAACTTCACTAAACTAAATTAAATAAAATGCTTACGCACCTGTGTAAAATTAAAATCCGTTTAATAATAATTTGTTATTATTATTGTTCATTTTGAATTTCAGTGCGTTGATGTTTTCTTGACTTCTGCAGGAAAATGTCGAGTCAGAAGCTTATTTTCGCTTTTAAAGATGGCTTAAATTTCGCAATGGATGCAAAAAAGGCGGCCCAGAGCAGCATCGTGAGCTTTGACTTGGACTACAGTCAAGTTAATGTAGACTATGAGGGTCCCCTAATGGGCGTTGTCAGTCGTCGTCAAGCTGAAGGACTACCATCACTGCTCAGAATCAGTATTAGGGAAGACTCCTCACTGAAAAGGAAGAAAGCAGATAAGATAGAGTACCCGATGGAGGGAAATAGCTGCTTGCAGTCAATGATCACCACATTGACAGAAGACTTGGTCGGTGCTTCTGCAGAAAGAGTACCTGATGAGCCGCTAAGAAGAACACAACGTCGAAATGTCAATCGAGCAAAAATAGAGCCCTGCTACGTTTGGAGAAAGACGTTCAAAGGAAGCAGAGGCGACACTCACTCTGATTAATGAAAAAGGAATATATGATCCGTGCTTACGAGAGACTTCTACCAGTCTGTCATTCACAGAGGATGAACCAGAGTTTGTTGTGGAGTCGACACCATTAGAGGTCCCCGACGAGCTTTGCACAGAATGCCCGATGTGCAATGCAGAAATCTTGAGGAGGACACCGCCAATGGGAACCTTCACAGAATGCCTAGAGAGTAACATCCTCCACTTGGAGAGGTATGGGACGCTTGAAGAATATACAACTGTTAGCATGAAGTTCAAGATTGTAGACCACCCGGAGGTCGAGCCATACATACCACAGTTTACAGTGCTACCACTGTCATGGATTCCTCTAGAGGATGAGACAGAAGAGCGACCCCGACGTTCACAGAGGATTGCTACATCAGAGTTAGAAAGAACAAGCACGTCTGGAAGCAAGAATTTGAATATTATGAGGAAATTCAAGGAAAATTCATTAATATTCTATGAGGATTGGAACTACATACTAGGGTATTCTCAGAAAGCGACGAAAGAAAGATTTTTGACTGTCTTCAATCTCAGAGACAGAGGTCAAGCATGATTACTAAAGAAGAAGACATATGCTGAGCTGCAGAAGTGGATGCGGGGAAAGACAAAATTACTATCCAGTGTGGATGTTGCTTTTGTTAGGGACAGGCTAGGGAACCCCCCAGACATCTTGAGATATGACAAGGTAGATCCTCTGTCGTTTTTAATAAGAGAATGATTAAAAGAATGGTAAGATGGAGCATATTACCGGTGGATTGCATCCCGAACAGCTGCGTTGTCGACATCTACGAGGAAAGGGATTGCATTCTGATACACTTAAAATATATAGTATTTTTATACACATTTTTATACTTATTTTTGAGATATTGCGCGTTAATGGAAGTTATTTGGGTGTTTTTTCTTCAGGCACAACTAAAAAAGTGAAAAATGGCAAAAGGGGTGAAAAATGATGAAATATGGAGTAAAAATGCAAAAATAGTGCAAAAGTGTTTTGGCGCTTGAGCGCCGGTGAAACAGAGAAGGTTGTGCCTAAGCGTCAGAGGCCCCGCGCTTACGCGCCAGTGATAGTTACTTGACGGGTTAATTCATTTTCATGAATTTTGAATGGATATTTTTTGAGGCATCTATTGGCTAAATAGGATGGTTATGACCACTATAAACGAAAATATTATTAAAAGACTTGTGAAAGGAGACATCCTTTGGAGAACATATCGAATTTGGACACATTTTGAAGAGATATCAAGGCACCTCTTGGAAACATATAAAAAAATGAGAGGCTTGTGACTTCTCAAGGGTTGTTTCTAGTCTCCTCAAGGGCTTCTTCTAGTCTCTTTAAGTGTTTCTTTTAGATTCTTCTTTGTTGGGATTTTTTAGAGAGACTGTAAGGCGCCAATATCTGTCTTTATTTTAGTTTTAATTTCTAGTTTTTGAGAGTTAAGAGTGTTGTAAGAAGAGAAGAGATTCAAAGGAACTTCAAGAGTTTGATAGAGGATTTAATATAAGTTTTGATCTTTTTGTTACTACATTTAGTTTTGATTGAGAATTCTTGCTGGTTTGAAAATGATTTCTGCTTTTAAACTAAAGTGTGATTTTGTTTTCTCCATGCATTTTGAGTAGTTTTCTTTATTTTTTTCCTTAAAATGATAAGTAAGTAAAGTATTTGAAGAAAGTTGTGGAGAGTATTGATCTTTAATGTTGGAAGAAGTTGTGATGATTTAACTTCATGTACTTCTTGATTCGGCCCATCGACATGTTAAAATTTGTTGTGAGAACATGTAAGAACCGGGATGGTATTGTCTCAGTCAACAATTGAAAAGAATCAAATGAGGTTGTATGGATGAGAATGTAATTCATATGATTGAGTGTAAAAAAATAGGGAAATAATCGTTGAAAGGTGTAGAATTAGAGGACTTTAAAGTGACAGGTTAAAGTCCCCAACTTAATTTATTGTTTTAGGTTTTGATACACAATGTTAGCCCCCATGTGGAGGGAATCGAGAGAACTCTAGAGTGAGAGCTGGTATCTTCCTCGCCTAGCCGGTCTTCAGAACTATTCAAACTTTAAATTAACCAATAATCTTCATAACATCTCTAGTAAGAGTAAAGAATAATATTGCTCCTATGTGGCACAACACAATTTTGCATACTTTCACAACATAATTACTATACTTGTTACTGATTCATGATAAGAAAAAATATATTTATATTCATTGCTTATTATCCTACAAAAACTCAAGTTATCTTTAGAAGTTATTATCGTTTTGTCCAAATATCAAAAATACCAAAAAAGAATTGAACTTTAATTACTGTGATAATATTTTTAGTTTAAGTAATTGTTTTTTTGAAACAGAAGTTTGTTACTTAATAGTGCATACTGTGAACAATCTATGCGGGTTCGATATTCGGGGCTTAATCGAAAAGTGTTATATTACTTGATAACGATATGTATACTTGCGCAGTATCTATATATATATATATATATATATATATATATATATATATATATATATATATATATATATATATATATATATATATATATTAAAAAGTAGAATTCTTATTTTCTTTAGGATCAATTTTTTGGTGCTGTTGTAAAGTATGAAAGATAAGTGGAGAATATAATTGCATACATTGTTATACTGTCGCATATAAAAAGTCAGGATTACATTCCTCCCCACATTGATCATCATGATTTTGTCAAACCTTTCTGTATAATATCTTTCATGAGCAAGAGCAACATCTTATTTGGAAGATAATTTGACATTGTTGGACCCAGAGAATTCAAAAGATCAATCGAGATTCCGCTGCCGGTGGGTTCAGCTCTAATTTTAAAAGGAAACGGAGCAAACTTGGCGAAGCATTGCATCCCAGGAGTGTCGTATTGCAGGGTTTCTGTCACATTAAGAAGAATGGACGACATCAAAGTACCGCATGGATTCCGACCAGATCCAGAGTTAGAAGAACTGTGTCTATACGAGTTGTGAAAAAGGTGTACCTCTAAGTACGCACAAAAGGAACTCTTGTCCCGAAGCGTGGCTTAGAAGGTTAGCTTGACCATGAGCTTGCCTAAGAAGACATATATTTGTTACTTTTTGTATTACTTCAGAGCAGAGCATATATGATATGTGATATTTCAGATGTACTTAGCATGTTGCTTTCTGACATTTCAACATACATCTCGTTGTACTACACGCTTGAAGAAATGTTTAACAACATTTCTTTCAGATTTCAGCATATTGCAAATTTTCTTTTTGTGCGATTGATGAAAAGTTAAGTGACAATACTTTGGTACTAAACTTTGACGAACAAAGAACGATAACAAAGAAATCTGATAATGAATAAAAATTAAGAGAAATATCAAAGTGAAAGAAAAATAAAAGGAAGTTGAATTTGATAGTTTTAATAATGACAAAAATGATAAAAATGATGACCGAATTCTCCATGTTTTTTCACACACTCTACGTTCTTCACAAACCCTGCACTTCACTTTTCTCTCACATCTTGCATTCCCCGCACAAATTACTACAACTCACACTTTGCACAAATTTCATAGGTCTTCATATTCTTTTCACAAAGTTTCACACTCTACACTAAAATTCATAAATTCTTCATATTTTCTGCACTTCACAACATCCTCCACAAGCTCCGCAACTACCACATCCTTCTCAGCAGTCATGATTGTAGACCTTCATTCTCTCCATCGGGATTGTAGGCCTCCGTCCTACTCTCATCTTAGCACTCAGGATTGTAGACCTCTGTTCTACTCCCTCGAGATTGTAGGCCTCCATCCTACTCCCTCGAGATTGTAGGCTTCTGTCCTACTACTCTCAACACTCGAGATTGTAAACCTCCTCTCTACTCCCTTGAGATTGTAGGCATTCGTCCTACTCCCATCTCAACACTTGAAATTGAAGACCTCTGTTCTACTCCCTGAGGATTATAGGTCTCCATCCTACTCCCATCTCAACACTTGGAATTGTAGACATATGTTCTACTCCCTTGGGATTGTAGGTCTCCGTCCTACTCCCATCTCAGCACTCGGGATTGTAGACCTCCATTCTACTCCCTGGGGATTGTAGGTCTTCATCTTTCTCACACATCAGCACTCTGGATTGTAGACCTCTGTTCTACTACCTTGGGATCATAGGCCTCTGTCCTACTCCCATCTCAGCACTCGGGATTGTAGACCTCCGTTCTACTCCCTCAAGATTGTAGGCCTCCGTCCTACTCCAATCTTAGCGCTTGGGATTGTAGACTTATGTTATACTCCCTCGAGATTGTAGGTCTCCGTTCTACTCCCATCTCAACACTTAGAATTGTAGGCCTCAGTTCTACTCCCTCAGGATTGTAGGCCTCCGTCCTACTCCCATATCAGCACTCAGGATTGTAAGCCTCCGTTCTACTCCCTTGGGATTGCAGGTCTCCGTCCTACTCCCATCTCAGCACTCGGGATTGTAGGTCTCCATTCTACTCCCTTGAGATTGTAAGCATCTTTCTTATTCTCATCTCAGCACTCGGGATTGTAGGCATTCGTCCTACTCCCATCTCAACACTCGGGATTGTAGACCTCCATTCTACTCCCTCGAGATCGTAAGCCTCCATCCTACTCCCTTTCCATCACCTCTTAGGTTGGATGTGAGTCTCAGATCTTTCCTTCCTAATGTGACATTATTAGCACTTTCATTACCTCTTGGGTTGGATGTGGTCAATGTAGCACCCCTTCTCCTCGACCCGGTCTCTTCACACATCCTTAATCCTAGAAATTTTCTTAAAATTGAAATTAAATCAAATTTTAACTAAAATTAAACTTTTCCACACCAAATTGAATCTTTGTCGTGGCCATCAGTTTCCCTGACATTTGTCTCAGGCATCCCCTTTCTATTTCCTCAGCGGAGTCGTCAGAAGCTGTCGGCTGTTTAAAAGTTAGAAATTGTCGGGTGTCGGGATATTCGTTCCGGTGACTGATAATTTCTAACTTTTAAATGACCGACATCATCTAAACCACCTAAACACATTTAAAATAACAAAAGTTCAGTCTTAATGAGTGCATGTAGGATAGGCTGTTGTTTATTATGAATAACAGGTCTTACAACTTGATTATAAATTATCAATGTGTTTAAGTTTGAATGGATGCACAATGTCCTCAGACTAATGTGAGTTTATTTTTGTAATCTAAATTTTAAAATTCTTATAGCTCATTACACTCAAGTATTTTTTTATCATGTTGGTTAAATCTTAATGCAAAGTGGTAATAGCAACCTGTGAATAAGAATGCATAGTCTTGATAATGAATGAGCAAATGATTTATTAAAAAGGTCAATCAATATACAGTGACATAACTCACTCTATCAAGTAGTGGTTCTTACGGGATAAACTACCCCTTTTCGTAATGAGTGAGGGTCTTAAAATAAGGAATAAAATCTATATGCAATGTATGAATAAAATCTAAATGTAATGAATATTCCTATGATGATCTTTTCATCTAAATCCTAAAGAGGTTATTACTCCAATTTCTCTAATTATCAATCCAGTTATTTAATATAAATGATGTATTGAGGTGTGAATGCAATGTGTTGTGCAAAATTTTTTTGATTATGAATTTCATTTCATTTTAAAAAATTAGGTTAAAATTATTTATTTTTGGCAGAAAATTTAGTCCTTAAAGAGCTTATCAAAAATCCAAGCAAAAACACATAAAAGAACAACCTAAATTTTGGATAGACTTATCAAACACAAACAAAATACAATAAAAATAATAACACAATCAGGTACCAACTTTAGACTAACGTCGGACTCATTGTTAAAAAAATGTATCAAAATATCATTATCATATAGTTGAGGTTCATCATTTGAATTTCTTGTTCATTCTCTAGTGGATGATTCAGATGTCAATAGTTGACCAACTGGCAAACACCTTAACTCTGGAAAAAGAAAAGACTCAACAAGAAAATAAACCTACTTTACTATAACAACCTAGTTTCAACTAAACACCTTAGGTGACTACAAAAACTCTGTAATGTAAAGTTTACACACCTTAATTTTTCATCTATGGCAGCCTAGAAATATGTAAAGAAAAAAATGCAAACTAAGTGATGTGCCTAAAAATGTACTATTTTTATACTATATTTTATAATGATATTGCAATTTAAAGGTTTTTTTTTGTTTTTGGTTATAAATACATCAAATTGAATAATTTGGAGTGCTTGGAGCAAAATGAACAAAAATGGACCAAAACGGAGCAAATCAAACCAAATCAGGTCGAAACCGGACACTTAAGTGCTTGTGCCCAGCGCGTAAGCGCCCAAAATGGTGCTTAGGCACCACTCATACAGAGAAGATGGCGCTTAAGTGCCCAAAATTGATGCTTAAGGGCCAAAAACAATTTTCAACATCTATTCTAGAATATACATCAGATTTGGATGATTTTCAAAGCGTAACTTCATGCATCTTTTGGGGAATTCATTGGAAATGATAAAATGAACTTTCTGGAAGGATTTTGGGTGATTATAAGGAGTTATGAAGAGGCACTTGAGACACCATTTGGAAAATTCAATGAATATGGGCTTTTTTTAAGAGACACTTAAGAATCTCTTGGGAAATTATAAATAAGGCTAAGAAATATTTTTAAAATCTGATTCACTTGACCTCTTAAAGTAATTGAAAGATGAGAAGAAGACTTGAAGAAGAAGAAGGCTTAGGCGTGAGCCCTAAGTGGGGCCACAAGGTGAGAGAGAAAGAGAGAGTGTGTGAGAGATTTCTTCTTTTCTTTTCACTTTATTGTTGGAGAGGATTGTAAGGATATTGCTTTTGCTATACAAGGAGAGTTTGATTTCCATCTAAGATAAGTTTTTTCATTATATTTTGATTTGAATATAGTACTTTGTTTGTATGGTTTCAAAGTCTTGTTCCATGAAAAGTTTTTATTGTTTTTCCATGTGGAGTGAGTAGTTTTATTTACTCTTCCCTCCTCAAAGAATTAGTCTGCATGTGTAGAATATAAAATTGAGTAGAGTGAGAATATATTGTGATGATTTTACTTTGTTCTTCATTTATATGTAAACTTGATCAACTTGCATGTTAAGATATGTTGTGAGAACATGCAAGATTCGTGATGGTATTGTCTCAATCAACTGTGGTAGAATCACATGAGATTGTATGGATGAGAATGTAGTCCATATAGTTGAGTGCAAATAAATAGGAAAATAATCTTTGATGGGTGTAGAATTATAGGACTTTAGAGTGATAGGCTAAAGCCCCCTAATTTAGTCTATTATTTTAGGTTTTGATGTGAGATGTTAGCCTCCAAGTAGAGGGATAAAAATGAACTCTAAAGCGAGAGCTAGTATCTTCCCTACCTAGTCCGTCTTCAGAACTATTAAAACTTTAGATTAACCAATGTTCTTTATAGCATCTCTAGTGAGAGTAAAGAATATAATTGCTCCTATTTGTCATAATCTCTCTCACTACTTGTTTTACTTTTAAACATGTCACTAATTTCATTACATAAAAAAGGTTCTTTTAATATATTAAACCCCACTTTCTGATTTTCACTAAGTATTTTAGTTTAAGTGTAGAAGTAGTATTGTAGTGATAATTGTAGAATATAATCAAAACCAAACCTTTATCGACCTTCCAAGCTAGGGTGCGTTATCCTAGACTAGAACTTCTCTTAAAGCTATCTTGATTAACCTCGATCTCCGTGGGATCGATATTCGGGGCTTGATCAAAAAACCCTATATTACTTGATAATGATACATATACTTGCGTAGAATCCACACTACTTAAAAATATAATTGAAATCTTGCTTTGCTTTGGATCAAGTTTGGGATCAAGTTTTTAGTGTCATTACCGGGGATTAAAATCTTCAAGTAGTGATGTAAACTTCATAAATCCTTATATATAAAAAATATCGATATCAAGTTTTTGGCGTCGTTGCCGGGGATCGAAACAGTTGATCTTAAATTTTAGGAGAATTTTAGTTGAAGTAACTAGGCTTAGAATTGGAAAATTATAGTGTCGTAAAAACTATTTTTGTGTGAAAAGTTTTTTTTGTATGAAAAAGTGTTGTGAAAAAACAGTTTATGTAAAAAACAATGTGTCTATTAAAATATTTTGTTGTGTTGAATATATTTTTTATTTTATTTGTTTAATTGTTAATGTATTGTTTGTTGTGTTGCATATGCGAAATAAAAGATCTGCAGGACTTGTGCCTTATGATCCTGAGTTAGAATAAAAGAAAAAAAATCAAAAAATAGAAAGGACTTGAAAAACTAGAAATGAAAATGAAAAACATTCAAAACAATAACTTAGAAAATCATCATAAATCTTTGAGGGATTATGTAAATCCTAAGTTAGATGGAATTCACTCAAGTGTACAAACCCCTGTCATAGAAGCTGACTCGTTTGAACTAAATCCAGTGATTATCCAACTGGTGTAGAACAACTAGTTTGGGAGAACTCCTTCGGAGGATCCCTATTTACACTTATCAAGTTTCTTAGAACTTTATGCTACATTTCATTATAATGGCATGTCAGACGATGCTGTTAGACTAAGGTTTTTTTTTTATCACTAAAGAATAAGACTAAAATGTTGTTATACTCATTAGCACCTAGCTCTATTAAAAATTGGAAGGAGTTAACTCAGAAATAAACTTAGAATAGATATTATCTCATTTTGTCAGTATAAAGGGGAATCATTATACGAAGCCTGAAAAAGATTTAAGGAACTCCTAAGAAAGTGTCTGCAACATGCTCTGCCCGATTAGTTAATCATTCAAACTTTTTACAATGGGTTAGTAGGATCCCTTAGGTCCATTATTGATGATACTGTTGCTGGTTCATTAATGTCAAAACAATTTAATGAAGTGTATGCATTAAATGAAGAAATGACTACAAATGAATTTCAATGGTCCTCTGCAAGAGTAACTCTTAAAAACGTAGCCAATGTTCATGATACAGATGAGATTGCAATTCTTGTATCTCAGGTTGCTGCAATATCAATGAAGATGGATCAATTTGGAATGAAGCAGCCTCAGTTTACTTCAGTAAGTGAGAAAAGTTGATTAAGGCATATGATTGATTCTAACTTATCATATGAGACTTTAAATATCATAAACAACCTGTATTCTAACTTTTACAAGCCAGGTTGGAAGAACCATCATAATTTTAACTGGTATCATACCACTTGGGGTGGAAACCAACAATGGGAAAATAATCATGCAAATCCTAATGGATGTTGGAATAATAAGGGGAACACAAACTATAGACCTTCCTATTCACCAAACTCTAAAATTGATCAACAATTTGAGGTTAAGAAGATGTCTATAGAAGAAGTGATATTGCAAATGTGAAACCAGTTGCAAGGTCAAAATGCTGCGATTAGAAACATAGAGAATCAGCTGAGATAAATTGCTAATTCACTTAGCAATATACCTCAAGGAGCACTTCCTAGCAACACTGAGATCAACCCAAAAGAGAACAATGATGAACAAGTAGAAGTTGTTCGATTAAGAAGTGGAAGAGAGATAAATGATGTGGTTAGAGAAGAGAAAGAAGTTGTGAGAGAAACACAAGAAACAAAAAGATCTGAAGAATATGTTTCTAAGAATTTGGAAAAATTAATATCTCCAACAAAAATCAATTTAGAAAGTTCACCACCTCCATTTCCTCAAAGACTTAGGCAGTATGAGTTGGATAAATAATTTTCAAAGTTCATGGACGTACTAAAGAAGTTAACGATAAATATTCCTTTCGTTGAAGCTTTGGAACAGATGTCAAGTTATGCAAAGTTTTTAAAGGAGATATTAGACAAGAAAAGGAAGTTTGGGGATTAAGAGATAGTATAGTTGCATTAAGTGAAGAGTGCAACGCTATACTTCAAAAAAAGCTTCCTAAAAAACTTAACGATCCTTTTAGCTTAACAATTTCTTGTGCAGTTAGAGAAAGATTATGTGGAAAAGCTTTATGTGATTTAGGATCTAGCATTAATGTGTCTCTATCTATATTTAGAAGGTTAGGTTTAGCCAATTTTTCTCCCACTACTGTAACCCTTTGGTTAACTAACCGATCTATCATTTATCTAAAAGGAGCTATAAAAGATGTGCTTGTTAAAGTGGATAAATTTATCTTTCCTTTGGACTTTATTGAATTAGATATGGAGGAACATAAAGAAAATTCAATTATTTTGGGGAGACCTTTTCTTATTACAGGACAAGCTATGATAGATGTGCAAAAAGGAGAGTTGACTATGAATATTAATGAGCCACTTTTGATGTTTTAAAGACTACGAATTGTCTAACTGAGAGAAAAGATAATGATTGTTTTTGGATGGATGAAATTGATTATCTAAGTGAAGACTATTTCCAAGAAAGTTTTGAGAGTAAGTTAACAGATGAGATCGA
Organism: Phalaenopsis aphrodite; assembly: GCA_003013225.1. NCBI lineage: Eukaryota > Viridiplantae > Streptophyta > Magnoliopsida > Asparagales > Orchidaceae > Phalaenopsis > Phalaenopsis aphrodite. The sequence continues at coordinate 112,359 of NEWO01000062.1, forward strand.
AATGGACTTTCATGATGAGTTGAAAACATCTATATTTATGTTCAGGAGAGGTGAGAAATGATAGACGCTACCAAAAAAAGTAAACTTTTAATTCCATCTGTTAAAAAATCTCATGAAATTAAGATACCCCATACAATTTTAATTCCTACATATTTAGGGAATTCATCTACGCCATCAGTCTTTATATCTTCAGATTCAACTCAATCACAAGAGGAACCTGAATTGAATGATGAAATCAGAAAAATATCTCCTAAGAAAGAGTTATTCAAAATCACTGAATGACATATTCTGTGGTATATAGAAAAAAGAATGATATTCTAATGTTGCAGCAACTAGAGTAAACATTGGATACATCGAGTCATCGATGTTATACCAAACACTTCGTGGGAGTTAACCCATGGTTATCTTTGTTAGCTATTTAGTGTGATTGTTGTTATGTTGGATTGGATAATAGTGAGATGTTGAACTTTGATCCATGTTTGATGTGTAAGAGTGGATTGAATTAATGTTGTGAGGTAATTCCTTCGTCATGACTACATTTGTATATGATTTCTGGCAGTAGCAGGCTGACGAGTCTGTTACGACTTAGTTCTCAACCAGAGCTGAGCATTACCTCAAAACATGTAGAGTTTAGATTTGGACCACTCCATGTCAACTCTATTACTTCCTTTATCTAACTTTGTCTACATTGAGTAAGGTCATGAACTTACTTAGTGAACAACATCTAGATGAACTGCACCATTTTATTTACCAGATTGTGTATTCCTTAGACTTAGAGTAACCTTGAAATTGGCATCACATTAGGGAATTCTTGTCTATGAGTGACAACCATATAAAATCTTATAATACACCCACGTTTTTAGTGTAGTTTCTTTTGTTGGGAATTGAAAGTAAGGATGGGAAATGTGAGTAACAAGGGAGATTGAATTAACCTCAGTTGTTGTTTATTTATGAATCTGTAAGTTTATGTATTGGAGTTTGTGTGTCTATGTTTGTGAGTCAAGCTGAATGAGTCATTGGAGATGAGAAAACTTATCTCAATATTTTAAACTTGTTAGCATCCAACAATTCCTTTATAAAGTTTAAAATGATTTCCTATTTAATCTTCAGTTTGTACCTGTTCTACTATTTAAAATTCCTTTATAGTGTTATGTCAAGCATGTTTAGGCTAGATTTACTTTCTACTGCAATATTCTACCATGTGTTATTTGTTGATATTTTTGTAGGATGTGTAGTAAATTGTAAAAGTGATCTTTCCCTGTCGCATATTTTTGTATTTCATTGTTACACATGTTTGAGCTTAAGTTGGGGGGGGGGGGGAGAAAAAAGTTTTCAAATTTAAACCTTACTTGTTTTCAAAAGTATACAAAAAAATTTGTATTTTATTTCTAATGATTATTGTTATATGGAGTCACCTTAAGGATGTCAGAATTTTAAGTATAGAAATGGAGTAGGAAAACTTAGTTGATATTTTTAGTGAGAATGGTGAACCCAGTGTTAACAATATTTAGTGGAGAACTTGGGAAAATGAATAACTATCTTTAGTAAGAAAAATTGTATTTTTGAAAAACCAAGGATTCTTAAAATTTTTATTTTCAAACATTTAAAGCTCTTTTAAAAAGTATTTAAAAAATACATTATTTCAAGTGAAGGAAAGAAATAAGTTCTAACTTTAGAGAAGGATAATGAAATTCAAAATTAATTAAGGACTTCTCCAGATATAGTAATCCTCACATATACAAAAAAACGAAAAAAATAATGGATCAAAAAGATCCTGAAAAAGAAAAAGAAAATGAAAAAAAAAGTAAGGAGAACCTTGAGAAGTTTTAATCAAAAATTGGTTTCACTTGAGTCTTTCTAGAGTAAAGAACTTAAAACAATCCTAAGCTTGCTTTTTATACTTATATTAGTTAAAAATAATTTGAAGAGAGCTCTTAAGTCTATAAAGTAAAGTTCATAGGAACCCAAGTTTGAAAAATCTACATATATTTCTGAAATAGAACAGATTCTCAAGTTTGATGATAAATATTTTAGATCCTGGGCTAATCTGATTCACTAGAAGTTCTTCTAATTTGAACTATCACATTTTTAGAACAAAATTTTAGCAATTCTAAAGGATGACTCATTAACTTTAATCTACATAAATTATTTTAAAAATGTAGTATTACTTGAGGACAAATAATGTTTAAGTTTGGGGGATTTTGATGTGCCTAAAAATGCATAATTTTTTAAGCTATATTTTATAATGATGTTACACTTTAAAGGCATGTTTTCTTGTGTTATTGGTTGTAAATACATCAAATTGAAGAATTTGGAGTAATTGGAGCAAAAGGAACAAAAATGTACCAAAACAGAGCAAATCGGGTCAAATCAGGGCACACCGAAGCCATGGGGACCGAAACCAGACACTTAAGTGATATTGCCCGACGCTTAAGCGCCCAAAATCGGCGCTCAAGCGCCAAAAACGGTTTTCAACATATGTTTTAGAATATACATCGGATTTGGACGATTTTTTAAGCGGTGCTTCATGCATCTTTTGGAGAATTCATTAGAAATGATACAATGGACTTTCAGAAGGATTTGGGGTGGTTATAAGGAGTTATGAAGAGGCACTTGAGGTACCATTTGGAAGATTCAATGAATATGAATATTTTTTAAGAGACACTTAAGAATCTCTTGGGAAGTTATAAATAAAGCTTGGAAATGTTTTTAAAATCTGATTCTCTTGGACTCTTGAAGTAATTGAAAGAGGAGAAGTAGACTCGGAGAAGAATAAGAAGGCTTGGGCGTGAGCCCCAAGTGGTATGACAAGGGGAGAGAGAAAGAGAGAGTGTGAGAGATTTCTTCTTTTCTTTTCACTTTGTTCTTGGAGAGGATTGTTACTAGATTGCTTTTACTATACAAAGAGAGTTTAATTTCCATATAAGATAAATATTTTCATTGTATTTTGACTTGAATCTAGTACTTTGTTTGTATGATTTCAAAGTCTTGTTCAATGAAAAGTTCTTATTGTTTCTCCATGTGGAGTGAGCTGTTTTCTTTACTCTTCCCTCTTACAATGAATTAGTATGCATGTGTAGGATATAAAATTGAGTAGAGTGAGAAAATATTGTGATGATTTCTCTTTGTTCTTCATTTACATGTGAACTTGATCAACTTACATGTTAAAATCTATTGTGAGAACAGGTAAGATCCGTGATGGTATTGCCTCAATCAACTGTGATAGAATCACATGAGATTGTATGGATGAGAATATAATTAATATAGTTGAGTGCAAATAAATAGGGAAATAATATTTAATGGGTGTAGAATTATAGGATTTTAGATTGACAGGCTAAAACCTCCTAATTTGGTCTATTGTTTTATATTTTGATGCGAGATTTTAGCCATCAGGTGGAGGGATAAGAGGGAACTCTAGAGTAAGAGCTAGTATCGTCCCTGCCTAGCCCGTCTTCAGAACTGTTCAAACTTTATATTAACCAATATTCTTTATAACATCTCTAGTAAGGGTAAAGAATATAATTGCTCCAATTTGTAATAATCTCTCTCACTACTTGTTTTACTTTTACACATGTCACTAATTTCATTGCATGAGGATGAATACTTTTAATATATTTAACCCCGTTTTCTTTCACTAAGTATTTTAGTTTAGAAGTAGAAGTAGTATTGTTGTGATAATTGTAGGATATAAGCAAAACCAAACCTTTATCGCCTTCCAAGCTATGGTGTGTTATTCTAGACTAGAAATTCTCTTGAAAGCCACCGTGATTAACCTCGATCTCTGTGGGATCGATATTCGGGGCTTAATCAGAAAACCCTATATTACTTTATGACGATACATATACTTGCATATAATACCTACAGACATAATTGAAATCTTACTTTACTTGGGATCGAGTTTGAGATCAAGTTTTTGGTGCCATTATCGGGTATTAAAATCTTCAAGTAGTGGTGCCAACTTCATAAATTATTACATATAAAAAATATCGAGATCACCTGTAAATTCTTTAAACTTCGTAGAAATATTCTGCCACCCTTCATTGTTAAAATAAGTGGTGGGTCTATTTTCAAGTTCGATCTCTTTAATATAGAGATTACAGAAAATTTTTGTCGCATCTTTGTACCACATTGCTGAGGTAGCCGCTTCTTTGTTCATAGCCATAATGGGACTAATAATACTATGGATGCATAAGTACACTGGGAATTGATACTAAAATAAAGCACCAATAGAAACAATAACATAACATGATAAAGAAACACATTTGAAGCATAAAACACAAGCTGTCATAAACACAACGCACCCAACTAAAAGGTATGCAGAGCACACTCAATCCACCATAAACAACACTTACAGACACCACTGTCAAGTGCACACCTCACCTAAACCACTAACCCACACACCCAAAGTCACCACAAGCACACCCAAGCCACCATAAACACCACTCACATGCACCACCGTCACGTGCACACCTCACCTCTACCACCAACCCACACACCTAAAGCCCTACAATCACACCCAAGCCACCATAAACACCAGTCACATGCACCACTGTCACGTGCACATCTCACCTAGACCACCAACCCACACACTTAAAACCACCACAAGCATACCTATGCCACCATAAATACCACTCACATGCACCACTGTCACGTGCACACATCACCTAAAACACCAACCCACACACCCAAAGCCACCTAAAAAACACACTAGCCACCTTGAACACCACTAATAGGCACCACTATTACGTGCACACCTCACCTAAACCACAACTCACCCACCCAAACCCACCACAAGCACACCCAAGCCACCATAAACACCGCTCACAGTGTTACGGAAATGATTGGACATAACAATTTTCTGATGCATATAGCAATCAAGAGCAATGCCAAAAAAAAGTCACTATTAGCAAAGACACTCAGAAGGTGAAACTTGAGCATGGTAATCAAATGTTTAAAATTTTCAAGGAGCATACAAGCAAGACATCCATATTGGATGATCTTGGTTTTTTTATGAGAATCGTCAAAAGGTTATGCAAGAAAAGAGAGAGAAACAACTACAACATAACAAGCTGATTGTTGATTTGAAACTAGCAGCTCCTACGAATAAGGTTATTTCACAAAGTTTTCCTCACAGAAATAACCTTTAACTATTACGTGTGCAAGTGCATAGGGATTATATGGTGCGGAAGTGAACTTTCCAAAGCATTGCATCACACATGTGACCGCATGAAAACAGTTAGCATTAATCGATCAAATATATCAAGCATCTGTCCCCAAAAGCCACCGCAAGCACACCCAAGCCACTATAAACAACACTCACAGGCACCACTGTCGTGTGCACACCTCACCTAAACCACCAACCTACACACCCAAAGCCATCACAAGCACACCCAAGCCGTCACACGCAAGCCAGTCAAAGCAAGTCGAAGCCAACACACCCATGCCACCACACGCAAGCCAGTTGAAACAAATGCCACTCAAAATTAACCATTAAAAATCCTCCGTCCTCATTTCTCCAAAATGACTAAACTATGCCAATCACAAAAATGAATGCCTATCACAAAAATGAATGACAACAAAAAAAAATCCTCCATCCTCATTTCTCCAAAATGCCACAGATATGCCAATCACAAAGCTTACCAAATTCAAAACTAATGACAATTTAAAAAACGAATGTCAACCTCAGAAATTTTAGCAACCACAAACGTCAAAAAACAAACATCAAAAAATAAAAAAACATCTCATACGAACATCTTCATTTCTCCAAAATGGAAATTTCAAACCTACATTCGTACATCGAAAAATGAAAACCATCTCAAACAATGCTTCGCAGACCCTCAAAGGAAGCAAAGCACACACAACATCTTACTTCACACGGAAAACACTTCACATTAAATCAGAAGAGGCATTCATACACAATGCTCCAGAAACCCTCAACGCAATGCTCCAATGTTACGGATCACAACAAAATAAAATTGCCAAATACTTACAAAGCAAAGCGATGTTGGATCGCATAGGAGAGAACGAGAAGACCAATCAAAACCTAGGGCAAGAAACGTAGGGGAGAGGGCGACGAGGACAAGGAAGACGATCGAAACTTAGGGCACGAGACACAGGGGAGAGGACGAGTGCCGGGGGGGGGGGGGGGGGGGTATGTATGTGAAAAATAGAACGAGAAACTGGTTGACGGGGACGAGGCCGAAGCCGCGTCTATGTATTAACACAAAATCGTGTTTGGCCAAACACACTACAAAACCAAGAAACAAACGCCCTCCTTGCGTTTTGAAAATGCAGAAGCTGTGGATAAGCCGCCCCAAACGCACCCTTAGTCAATAATAGATTAAAGCATCCTATATCTTCGAGAAAGTAATGATATGGATATTGAATCTTTAGACCCTTGAGACCTCCAACAAACAATCATTCAATACGAAAGACTTAACAATCACCTTTTTTTAGTTTCTTTCCAATCTCAATACTTTGTCCAAATAAAAAAAATAAATGTTCAGTCATCGAACAAATCCTAAGAAAGCTCAAATTTCCTAGAACAAGCAAGATTAATGAATTTAAAAAAACACAAAAAAGGGATTTACATACATACCACATAATTTCTACATATTTGTATCTTTAACATCTAAGTTTTAATACCTACTTCAAATCACAAAAAATATCACTAATATTAGACTTTTTTTTACAGAAAAAATACATGTTTTGATGTGATTGAACACAGAGATTCACACAAGTAAATACTAAAATTTAGACATAATATATGCAAATGGATAAACTTTATGTGGTATGTATGTAAATCCCCAAAAACATAATGCTATATACTGCTAAAATTCTCTGCTCTTCCAGCTTTCCCCGCTAGAACCTGATTGTATCAGACCCAGACCATACTCACTGGTTGGTGCGCTGTACCCACTGTTCCCATATTCCTGACTTTCAAATGCCTTTTTTCTGAATTTTCTCATATCCTCATTGTATTGCATGGCATCATAATCAGAGCTGGCGTAGGAACCATACACACTGCTGTGGCCTGCTTTATCTCCATTCAAACCTTCAAAAGATATATCTCCTTCCAGGGCCCGAACAATCTGTGTAGGATTAAATGATCAGAATTAGTTAAAGAAGTTTCCATATTCTGTCCCTTTTATGATGTAAATCCAAATTTAGTAAATTGGACTGTGAGGCGGATTTAAAAATTTCTTCCGCCGTCGCTCGTGAGTTCATCTCCATCGCACAAGAGTATTAGATTTATTGGATTTGATAAATCCTATTTAACGTAAACTTAGGTTGCAGCCATACACCGTCTGATACTAATAACATCATTTAAGAAATCTATTTTCACCACAACAGTTCTACAATAACTTTAACAAATAGCAGCAGACATCTCAAACGGGTCAGTAAATACAAGCTGAATAATGACCCAAAACAAATGATAAAAACGAAATATCATAATCACCATTAATCAATTAAATGGCAGGTATTGCATTGTTCAGAGAAGGTAGAACTGAACCAAAGGTAACAAAATTGCCTAAATAAAACTATTCAGAAGCATCAGAAAACAAAAATTTGTAAAGGGCTACCAAATCACATTTATGAAAAAGATGAGTTGATACCTGGCTCATCCGAGGCCTCCGCTTCGCCGAATGGCGCACAGAAGCGGCTGCACAGGCAACCATGCGTCTCATTTCACTGTGGTTATAATCTTTCCCCAGCCTTGGATCAACAAAGGAATCAAAGCTTCCATCATCAAGAGCCCGGGTAAGCAAAGGCCTTGCCTGCAGTAACAAAAAAAAGATCAATAATCAGTGAAAGAAAGAGCAACTTTCAGAAGGTTTATGGCATAAATTTTGTGTTATGCTGCAAATATAATGATGATGTTTCAGGTTTCAGATATCAGCCTCTTACCCAATCAACCAAGCTATCATCCATGAAAGATTGGGTTGAATCAAAAGGGGGGCGGCCAGTGATTAGTTCGAGAAGCATGACGCCGAAGGAAAAAACATCGGATTTCTCTGTGAGCTTACCAGAAGATGCATACTCTGGAGCAAGATATCTGGGGAGGACTAATATGTGTTAAATAAATATATGGATAGAATTATCCCTAAAATTTTAAGTTACAGACTAATGATGACATTAATCAGCTTCAGCTTTTTGTAAGGATAGTTGTAAAACTATTGTGAGAAAATCAATATTTTTAGAAGTCGTTGCTAGTATTTTTTTTTTATTTTTGAAAAATTTTAACAATAATTTGTTTATAACTACCACAATTTAACAAAATTGGTTATCAAAAATAACTTACTATCACAGAAATTTCTAAGGGTGTCAAAAATTAACCGGACCATCAACTCTACTTGAACTCAACTAGAATAATCTGGGGTTGGGTTAACCCAAATAATTTTCAAGTCAGGGCCTAGTTAGGAGTCATATCCAATTTACTTTTTTAGGTCGGGCCCTAAACCAGAAATTGACCCGAGAACTCAAAATTGACCCGCCAACTCAAAATTAATTTGAAATCGACCCGAGTAACTATTATGCCTAATGTTAAATGGGTTATACAAATTAGGCTCACGTGGTTGGTTGGTTGAAGGAGGGCAAGGTTTAGGTTGAACTTTTTGACCCGTTTAATATTCGAGTCCAGTTTAGCTCAAGAAGTTTGGTGTAAAGTCAATTTCAGGTCAGATCTGAAACCGAACCCACAAATTCAATTCGACACCTCTAAAAATTTTAATGATATAACATGATATTATTAGCTAAATCAAAATGTGGCAAAAATTTAAAAAGGATCGTGAAAAAGCTACCCCAAAAAGATCTTAACTCACAAGAAATATTTCATACCCGAAAGTTCCCATAACTCTCGTAGAGACATGGGTGTTGGTCTCTGGTGCACTCTTGGCAAGCCCAAAATCAGCAACCTGCATATAAACAGAGCTAGTTAGCTCAGGCACAAGAACCACCATAAAAAAATGAAGGGAATATTTAGCAACTTAAGAAGTTTATGAGTTTATCTCAGCTATAAATTACTGAAAAAGATTGGTGCTCAGACCATATATTCATCATTATAATAATCATTATCAGCTTCAAACTTGAATATTTTAAAATAAGAGGCATTGCGAAATTCGAATATTCTACCTTGGCTTCAAACTTGAAGTCCAATAGAATATTAGATGATTTAATGTCACGATGAATAATTTTGGGATGACCTGCAAATTAAGTTCAACGAGAAAAAGTTCAGGCAGACTGCAAGGTCATTCGTGGTAAAACAAGGAGCAGATATGTTTTAAACGCAATTGATACCAAAAGTAGAAGAGGCTTACAATCTTCATGCAAATATGCAAGTCCTTTTGCAGAGCCCAGCGCAACTTTTAATCTAGTGGGCCAATCTAAGGGTGGTTGCCCCCGACCTGTGCGAGTACAGTAATAAATTCAATGTTGAAACAGGAACCCTGGTTAATGAAGAAGCTAAAGCATGTGGATCTGATTGATTATCAAGCAGGAAAATTATAATTTACAGTAAAATTTTTCTCTGATAAATCTGGAGTACAGCTATCTTATGTTCAACGCCATCAGAACAGCCGTCACCGACTCTCTCTCTCTCTATCTCTATCTCTATCTCTCTGTGCCCCACTGGTCACACACTCATAAAGTCAGGCTACTTGGTTAAACTTTTCCTGATACTCACAACAGACCTCTCTTCCCTCTCCCTCCATGCCATTGTCAAGCCTATGAGTGTGCATTCAATCGGTTTGGATGGAATGATTTACAAATTAGTCAAATCTGATGAAACTGGAATTTGAAACACATAAAATTAAACTAACCAAACTTTTACTAAAACCAATTCAAACCAAAGCTTTGGATGGAATAATTGAATTAAATCGGTGTTGTTTTGAGCAAATGGAAATCAAGCATTGGGCCTAAATTATTAAAAATCAAGGTTTCACTTAAAAATTAAAAAAAAATTCATCTCTTTCTAATTTCCTCATCATTTCTTGAAATTAAAAAAAAAAAATCAAACTAACCAAAATTAATCATATTACATGCCTAATTTCTTTTCTTTCTAAGTGAATTTAATTTTCTAATCTTATTAATAATAATTTTTTTTATTTATTTGATTCAATGAAGATCAAAATAGACCCAAAAATAAAAAACAACAATAATAACAACAACAAACTTTTATCCCGCTAAGTGGGGTCGGTTACATGAATCCTTTTTCTCCATTGAGTCCTATTGAGTGTCATATTTCTATGTAAGTCGGATGAATTAAGATCATTTTATATACAATATGTCCAAGTCTTTTTAGGTCTACCTCTACCTTTCTTAACATAAGTTGAATCTAAAATATTACTCTCCTAACATGATCATCAAATGACCAGCATTTAATGTGACCAAACAATCTAAAACAACACACTTAGATCAGACATTATAGCTTTAAACACATCGATTGGAGCGCATATAAACGATTTTGATCCTATGAATGCATTTTAGTCCACTTGCACTAAAAATTTGCACAAATTTCAATGCACTTGCAATCTTTTTGCAAGATAAGATTGTCTTGATTTCAATGTATTTGCACACTTCTTAAGGACTACACAAACTTTTTGTTAGTGAAGGTGACGTGAAAATAATTTAAAATTTGAGTTGGTTGTGAAGTCAAAACATTAAGTATTTGCATTAGTGATAAATTTTCTTTTCTTATAAATAAGAGAAATTTTTTTGCAAGTTTAATCCAAGGCTCCCTTTTGTTCATTTTAAGCGTTTTAATTTGAATGAAAGGTATTTAATATAATTTTATGTTATGTTATGTATGTATGTATCTATGCACGTATGTGTGTATGGATGTATGTATGTATATCTATGTGAATGTGTGTGCACGCGTGCGTATGTGTCTACCTATGTTTGTGTGTATGTCTGTATGTGTATTTGTATGTATGTATATTTGTATGTATGTCTATCTATATGTATTTATATGTGTATGCGTGTCTGTATGTTTGTATGTATGTGTGTATGTGTGTATGTGTGTATGTGTGTCTGTATGTATGCGTGTACGTGTGTATGTGTCTGTATGTATGCCTGTATGTATGTCTATATGTATGTGTGTATGTCTGCATGTATGCCTGCGTGTATATGTGTTTATATATCTCTGTAAGTATGTATATATGTGTATGTATGTATGTCTGTATGTGTTTGTAGTATATGTATGTCTGTATGTTTGTATATGTGTGTGGTATATGTATGTTTGTATGTATGTCTATGTGTGTGTGTGTGTGTGTGTGTGTGTGTGTGTGTGTGCGCGCGCGCGTGCCTGTCTATATATATGTGTGTATATGTATGTGAATGTATGTATGCATGTATGTATGTGTATATGTGTGTGCGTGTATGTTTATGTGTATATATGTGCATGTAGATATAGGTATGTATATGTGTATGTATGTATGTAAATGTACGTGTGTATGTATATGGATGTGTGTGCATATGTATGCATGTATGGATACATATCTACCAATATATGTACATATACCGATTGTTTCACAATAATTTTAAATATCAAGTTTTTGGTGTCTCTGTTAGGGATATTAGTAAAAACTTTTTGATATTGGGAGAATATTAGTTAAAAAAACTTAGAATTTAGGTTTAAAGAGTAACTTATTTTCCTGCCTATTTTTGTTTCATTTCTATTATGTTCTTATTTTTGAAAAATATGTAAAAAAACAAATTGTTTGCATCTTTCTTAATGACATATTATGCAGCCAAAACACTAAGTCGGTAAAAATTATGCACTGGTGTGATTACGTCACTTTCCAGCATAATTATGTCAAACTTTCTGTGTATGATGTAATTACATTAGGATTAGACATAGCTATGCCGACGCCAGCCGAAGTCTTGTTTTGGCAACTTGTTCAATGGCAAAGTTGGTAATAGATATATGATAAAATGCTTTCAGAACACCTTGGAGGAGTTTTGTAGCACTTTGGAGGTTTCTTTCCGAAAGGGTCTCTTTCTCCTTCCTTGGGGAGAAGCTCTCAGGTAAGTTTTACTTCGAGTTTGAGAGGTTGTTTGTGAGAGAGATAGAGAGATTGAGGATTGTGTATGAGGGAGATCGTGGAATACATCCATTATACAATGAGGATTCGATGTATTCTGGAGAACACTTGACTTCGTTATAAGTTTGTGTACTCTCTTTCATTTGTATCTTTAATGGGTTTAATGAAAAGTTTTGTGCCTTTCTACCTCATGTCTCATGGCTAGTCTTCTTTCATGGTCCTACAATGTAAGGATGGGATATTTCTCATTGTTTTTACCATGAATTTTTCCCAGTAAACATTTTTTTTACCTTTAAATTTTATATGTTAATGTATTAACTTTCCAACCTTAATTTACTTCAAATCTGACTAGATGAAATGTTAAAATCCCTTGTGATTCAGGACTTCAAACCGTCATCTAAAAGAAAAAATAGGTTAACACACAATAGCTTAGTACAATAAACATATTACCATTAAGAAATTACAACTAAGATAGAGGATCCGAGATATCCTGGGAAATGTTGCATGGTTAAGTTCCTCTTAACTATAATATGATGTATAACTTTTCTTATGACCTAAACATAGTCTAAGAAGGATTGTATCTCAGGTTCTCAACTATCACGAAACTCATAGAAAAAAAATATAGAGAGAATACTATAATGGTGTTAGACGAGCAAGAGTCTCATACCTTTGAAAAAATTTGAGTAGCTCCCTGCCTTTTCTGCTACTATCATTTATGTTTATTGCACTTTAAAATTATTAGGATTTTCATTCTTGTCATTTTAAGCACTTCAAACTAGATTCAGTGATTTAGTACACTAAAACTTCCCCTGTTAGAAATATCTTGACAACTATTCTCGTGAGATTGATACATGGACCTTCAACTGTATATTACTTTATCAGTGAGTATATTTGTGTGATTGATCAATTGCTTTGCAATAATATCAGACATCACTTACTGGATTTACTAAATAAATATGAATAACTGCATTTTCCATTGATAATTCCTTATCCATCCCTAGTGAAGCCCTAGGAGAAAAATTTATCTAGTAATTTTTGTGATTCAAATGCTCTTTCTCGCACCAGATAAAACTTAAGCTTCACATCAACAAACCAAAAAAAAAAATCACTAATTTTCTCAAGTCAATTTTTGTAATTCTTTGAATGCAACCATTCATTCGTGTCACTACAATAGTAACAATTCTTCTAAACAAGTGTACTTTAGCAAATTCCTTTAAATAGCCTTTGAATAAGCTAATCAATCTATAACATTTTTTCAATGAAACACAGACACAAACACGACACGATAGAATATGATGACATGAGGTAATTATAAAAAGTAAGGCACAACATATCATTGACACATTTTATTTATATTTAATAAATGATTTATATAAAAAATATATTTTTTCATTATTATCTATTAAGGACATCACAAAACAAAGTACGCAAAAATGAAATTTAACTTTATAAATTTAACTTATAATATGAAATCTCATACTTACATAATGAACTATTTTAAAATAAGACATTTTATAAGCTTCAAAAAAAATATTTCAACTTATCAACTAAAATTTAAAATATCCTACATTTGCACGTTGTTGAGTTTATTAAGTTAAAATTTAACTTCTAAATTTATAATAGTTGTAGACTTATAACTATTAACTCAATAAATATTACAAAAAATTTATAAATTATCAATTACAAAACTAGTGCGGCTTTGACCACACTTAACTTCAACGAATAAAAACTTCAATGCAAGCATCATGGGTGTTGGCATCATCTTAGACAAAGGGTATTTGGATAGGCTTCAACGAATAGATTCGACTCCTGCTTATGTTGCAACAAAAAAGCTTATGGCTTCCACTTTAGCAAGTGCATGTTCAACTTTGACAAACAAAAAAGAATTTCAACACTCAGTTTCTACAAATGCAGAATGGACCTTTGATACTCGAGTTCAACGAACATAAAAAGAACTGCTGATGCTAAGCTTCAATGATAGTTGAATGTGCCTTTGCCTCTCAACTACGACGACCCTACTTCAATGAATGTTATGGGAGCTTCAAAATGACGACAGAGGAGGCAACTGTTTATGAGGTATAATTTGGGCTATGCTATGTTTATAATTTTATACTTTGAGTGTCCCAATTTTCCCTAAATCGTGTCTAGCCAGTGCCCGACTCCTTATCGAAGCGTGTCCTATATGTGTTCGTGTATGAAAAAAATTCACACATTTTTACAGTGTCAGACGCGTGTCTAGGGATGTCGGATCCGGGTTCATGGTTGACATGGATATAACATATTTTTAGAAGTGTTGATACTACATAGCCTTTTACAAATCACATATTAAACCCTTCTCAAATCGAGCATGGATAGTTGGCACTAATGATATTAAAACACTCCAGATATACCAAACTTGTATGAAAAATCGATTAAAGGCCTGAATAAAAGCTATAACCAAATAAATTAAATAATGTGTTGTCTACAAATGATCAAAAAGAAAAAAAAAAGTTTCAAGCTATGCTTACCATGCAAATGAAACTCCAATGTATTATTCGGAACAAATTCATAAACAAGAAGCCGCTTTCCTTCCGCAATGCAATACCCGACCAATGACACTAAGTATCTGTGATGCACACGGCTGATGATTTCTACCTCCGCTTGGAACTCACGTTCTCCTTGCCCGCTTCCAGACTTCAACTGTTTCACAGCAATTTCCTTACCACTGGGAAGCATTCCTCTGTGAACATATCCAAAACCACCTTGCCCAAGCAGGTTAACCTCAGAAAACCCATCTGTTGCTATTGCCAGTTCTTCATATGTGAATGTACTCTTTGATAAGCCAAGTGAAGGAGTTGGTGATGGAGGAACTGGGGAATTATCAGATCCAGAATAATTTAACCCAAAGCTTCCACTCATTACAGATGGAGAGGCCCCAAAATTGCCCGGTTCAAGTGGAGGGCGAGAAGGAAATGTTGGGGGAGGAGAAGGATTTGGAGGTATTTTGATAGCATGATCTGCTTTTGGTGCAGAATTGTGCCAATTTTGGTGCTGCTCATATGATTCATCTGCCAGTAAGTCGAAAGGATTAAGAATTTCTGCTTCAAACAAAGAAGATTTAAGTACATACCACTCAATTCTGATGTTTTTACATATTTGACACCTAAGCTTCAGTTTTACATACATGACACCTTACCTATGCATGAAAATGTGTATTTCACTTTTTCAAAGTTAAAATGGTTGTATTTTTTATGTGATATCAAAGATTTAGGAACTTTAAATGTAAAAGTTGAAGTTTAGTTGTTAGATATGTAAATACATAGGAATTGGATGGTATGTATGTGAATGCCGCTTCAAACATAGCTAAACGATATTATTGACAAAAGTATTCAAAAGAAGGAAGAATTGGCTCGATCAAATTAACAAAATTAACTCAAAACAAGTTACTAAATCCTCTTTAAAAATTGCAACATAATACAAAAGACAAACTTTTGACCTGCTTCTTGAATTTCAGAAAAAGCCCGCCACAGATGTGAAGCATTATTTAATAATTAAAAAAAAAAACCCAAAATTATGGGCATTTTATAGGGCATGGAATAAGGATATATGCAACTCTCTTTTGGCGCAACAAAGAGCACATACAATAACAGAAACCCCAGTTCTATCTCACAGAATTAAACAAATATCTTACAGAAAACTAGAATCATACAGCTTATCCAGGGAATGAACAGGCACATTCAAGCTGCAAAGAGAAACAAATTCTAAGCTTATTTGGGAAAAATTCAATTTTATTTTTTTATTTTTATTTCTATTTTGTTTTTAAAAGCATATTTATAAGCACTTTTTGCATGTTCCTCTTTTCAGTTTTTAAAAATATCAACTTGTTTTTAGAACCACACAAAGCAATTTTTAAATACTTTGAATGTTGTTAAAACATTACCACCAAACATGTTCAATTCAAATCAAAATATAAACAAAAATAAATATTTATTTAATAATAAAAAACAAAACAAAAGTGATCCCAAACAGCTCCTTAGTTAAGCAGTAGAATCGCATAACAGAGCAGATACAATTACATCCAAGATAAAGAGCAAAAGAAGAAAAAAAAATTATGTTCAATGGACCACATAGAGCATAACGAATCAAATCCAATGTAAGAAAATCAACCAAATTATCAAAAAACTCAACTTTTTCACATCTGAGTAGAACAATTCTCCACCTTGAGATCTTTGTGCATCTCAAAAACCAAGTTTGAGCTACAAGCTACAAATGAAACTAACAATAGAAAAAAACCAGATCCACATCGCATCAAATTAGCAATTAAAAGAAAGCGCACAACGCACGTTACCTTTCCTTGGAGGGGGAGCAATGTAGTATTGCTGCGGCATGGGACCTGGCCGGCGCTTCTTTCTGCAGCAACAGATCCATGAAAAACACAACAACGAAATAATCACCACTCCACCGACGGCCAACCCAACCATAAGTTCCATCGAGGTCGAGCTCGACGACGAATGAGAGTGACCAGATGATGGAGTGCTCCTCCCAGATCCTGAAGGTCCCGATGGGTTGGTTACCGGTGTGGAGCTGCTCGGTGGGGATGGGATCACTGGAAGGGAAGGAGAAGGTGGAGAAATGGCCTTAGAGGGGGGAGGAGCGGTGGAAGGAGGAGAAGGAGAGGAGAGGGGTTCAGGAGGGGGAGAAGTGGAGTTTGAGGGTGGAGGGGCGGTGGAGGACGGCGGCGGTGCAGAGGACGGCAGTGGTGAAGACGCCATGGCCTACTGCGACCAAATGTGGCTCCTTTTTGTGGATAAAAGAGGAGCACGGGAATGCTGGAGAAACGGATCCCTTGCTCCCACTGTTCTGTTTAGATGGGGGACAGAGAATGAGAGAGAGAAAGAGAGGACAAGAAGGTTATTCGTCGCGGACGGTCTACACGGCTAACCAACGGTAGTACTGACTTCCGGGAATGCATGAAGTGGAGTGGTTTGCTTCTACACTGAGAAATTTTTCACTGAATTTATGTTACTAACGGTGAAGGAAAACTAATGTGTTAATAATAAAAACATAATGAGTTAGTATTAAGAAAAAAAATATTTACATACATGTTGAATTGATTTATCTGTGAATCACATTAGTTGAGCATAATACAAGAAAGTGAGAGAAATACAGAGGGAGAGTTGCTAGTTATTTCTCATCAAAAGATTTTTCATTTATTGAAGATGAAATATAATATATGAAGTTAATATATTTGTTATGTTTTAATAGGGGCATTATCAGGTATTTTACATATGAGTCTGTGACTTGCCTACTTTCTTGCTCGATCGGCTGGTAAGCTTCGGTTCGGTAAGGCTTGCTCGGTCGGCTATGTTGAGTTGGCAATAGCAGGTCGGTTGAGCTTATCTGACGTTAAATTGGTAGCACAGTTTTGGTCGCGAGATGTTGTCGGTCGGCTCGACTAGCATGACTATCGACCATTGATCCCTCAATGAAAAGCTTTTGTCGGTAGAACAAGGTTAGGCTATCAAGCAAAGGGTAAGTAACAATAACCCGACATTTAGGTTATTGTCAATTCTTAGCCCCTGACAAGGGGGTCCTTCGAGATATTTGAGTTATGTTATTGTCAATTCTTAGCCCCTGATAAGGAACCTCAGGGGCTTCCATGAGACTGTTGATGATATTGAATTCTTTCCTTGTATATGGTTGTGATGATAGGCACGTCGATACCCTTGCTCAGCTTAATTAGCCATAGTTTGGTTTGGGTGGTTTATATATAATCGGCCTTCAACCCTAGTTTAAGGGGTTTTATTTGGTTAAGTGGATCCTTCAGTCTTTTGTCAGTGGGACCTCTTTCGTTGTACTTCTTTTCTTTTGAACTGTTGGTTCTCCTTGGGATTTATAATGATGCATTCCTGCTATACATATTTTAGTTCATCAATTCTCTTACTTCTTGAAAGTGATGCTACCACAAGAATAAGAGAATTAAAATGAAAAAGTGGATATCATTTATTTCATAATTAGAGCTCTGATAATTAAAATTTCTTGATTTTTGTGCCATGATTCCTATAAATAGAGTTGATGGGGCTCCTTTGATATTTTGCATTTGCTTTGTGTTATTTTTCGGAGCCAATCGACTTCCAAGCTCTATTATAGAGAAGACATCAAGCACTCCTCTTGAGCTCCCTGATAGAGAGGTGCTTCTTATGGAATTCGGGATGTCAAAGGGGCGGCCTCGTCCGAAGGGTGAGAAGAAGAAGAATTAGTAGTAAAGAAGATGATAATAAACGAGTTGACAGACCAAGTGGGGGTTGTTTGACTCGCTCCACGGTTCTCGACTGAGAAAGGATTAGATGTATGGTAGAGGCAGAGCAGGTGGCTTTGGCACTTGCCTATCAAATCAACCTCCTGTTGTGGCTCAAGACTTGCTGCTCGAAAAGACAGCGTAAGTGACTGTTGGTGTTTTGTGGCCACTTAAGGCTCATGGAGTTGCCAGCACCCCACCATCGCCTGGTGAAAGTGATGTGTCAATTACATGGTCTGAGCTTAATCAGCTCCTTCGTATGAGGAGATTTAGTCTTGTTGGCCAAGTTATAATTTTCTCTTATTTTGCTTATATTATCTTTTGGTACAAGCAAGCCAATACAGATCGATAAATCACTTCCTAGAAACACTGGTCAAAATTTGACTGTGGTGCAAGTAACTGCTACACAGACGCCAGTTAAGAGCGAGGTGGATGTGATTGACCATGAGGGCAGCCCCCCGGGAGGCCTGCGGCGAGGTGATCGATGGAGGCAGATATGCCTTGAATCATTGATTCCCCTCCTGGACTAGTGACCAAAGGAAAATATGTTGAGATTTTCATACATATTTTACAATGATTTTGATGATATTGCACTTTAAAAAAGAATATTTTTGATGTTTTGTTGCAGGTACAATGAATTATAGTCATCGGAGCAAAAAGAAACAAAAATGGTGCAATTTGGAGCAAAAAACGAGCAAGAAATGAAATTTTGCCCTGTCATCTTTCGATAAGTCTTTCGATGCTTGTTCTCTTTTAAACTTCTTGAATATTTTTTAATAAGATTACACTTTAAAGAAAGGTTGTTTTCATGCTAATTTTGTAGGGCTATTTGTTAGGAATACACCGCAACTGAAATAGGGTGAAACAGAGCTAAAACAGAGCCAAACAGAGTGAAACGGTGGAGCTGCGCAGTCTGCCCGCCGACGGCGCCAAAACGGCACCGACGGCGAGATTTACCTGAGAAGACCGAAAAACGACAGAAAAGCTCGCCGACAGTGCCCTCGAGCCGGCCGACGGCGCCCGAGACGACTATGAACCGAATTTTGGCGGGCATGGGCCGAAATTCAACGTATTTGGACGCTTTTTGAAAGGATTCTTGTGACAACTCTTCAAACTTCGTACCTACACTTTAAAAGAACAAATTTAGGTTAGAAAAAGGGGATTCGTGTGAGAGAATGTTAGGAAAAGTGTGGAGAAAGTTTAGAATATGAGTAGAAATGTAGATTTCTACCCTTTTAGAGAGATTGGAGAGGAGATTTTGAGAGAATTTGTAAGGAGATGTTCTAGCATTGCATGGATCGGTGGGAGACTTTGTGGGAGAGATTTTATTCTTTCTTTCAAGGGAAAAATTAAGTATTGTGTTCTTTATTATCTTATGGTTTTGTAACACTTATCTAGTGGATTTGCTTTGGTTAAATGAAGTTTCCGTTGTGTTTTCTTTGTGCTTTGTGATGAGCTTCTCTTACTCTCTCTTCTTGTTTGGAAATAATGACATGAGAAGATTATGTCGTTGTTTTCATTTTACTTTTCTTTTGTAATGAGTAGAACTCATGTTTAGGATTTTTGTGATGCATGTTAGAAGCGGTTTTAATTATCAATGTGATTGTTTTTTACTTGCACTTTATTTACATTACAATAAAGACCAGTTGTAGTGTTAAAGTTAGTTGTAATTGCATTAAGACCCGAAAGAGCTGTGTAATTCTCAACAAATTAGAACAACATTCAGATTCCATGGATGGTTAAGTTCATGTGAGTTGAATGCAAATAAATAGGGAAATATACTTTGATGGGCGTAGAATTGGAGATTTTAGGGTGACAACTAAAATCCTCAATTCAGTCCTATTATTTGAGTACTGAAGCGAAGATGTTAGCCCTCAGGCGAGGGGAACGTGGGAGCTCCTAAGTGAGAGTCGATATCCTCCCAGCCTAGCCACGGATTCAGTAAACAAGCATAGGATTAGTCAATGTTCTTTATGTCTGGACCAAAGAGTAAAGAATATGATTGCTCCTATTTGGCACATACAATATTTAATGCATCTCATTCCTTTACATTATCCAATTCATTACATAAGAATAGTAGTTTTAATATCTCAAAATTCTCCTAACCAATTCATCCAAAAAGGGTTAACTTTAGAATTAATATTTACATTTAGTTATAGTTACTATCTTTACATTTAACACTTGCATTTAAGAGTAGTTGCTAGATAAAACATCATTTTAATTGAAATTCCTAACTAAGGACTAATTGTAGTAGACTAGAATTTGACTAAGAACCTCTTACCTCACTTTCCTGTGGGATCGATAAACGAGACTCCACTAGAGCCCTGTATTACTTGAGCGATACGTATACTTGCATTTAAAATTGTGACTTTACAAAATCATTATAAATATATAAATCTGAGTTCATAAATTCTTGTATATTAAAAGTTGCATCAAGTTTTTGGCGTCATTGCTGGGGATTTAAATCTTCTAGTAGTGGTGTCAAATTCTTGTATTTTTATGTACATAAAAAGTCACTGTTAAGTTTTTGGCGCCGTTGTCGGGGAAGCTTCGGTAAGAACTTTAGGAGAATTTTAGTTGAAGTAATTAAGCTTATACTTGAAAAACTGTAGTGTCGTAAAAACTGTTTTGTGTGAAAAGTGTTTTTATATGAAAAAAGTGTTAAAAAAATTGATTGTGTGAAAAATAAGGTGTTCGTGAAAATGTTTTGTTGTGTTGAATCTATTTCATCTGTTATTTGTTTAATTGTTAATATATTGTTTGTTGTGTTGCGTATGCTAAATAAAGGATCTACAGGACTTGTGCCTTATGATCTCGAGTTTGAAAAAAAGAAAAAAATAAAAATACAAAGAGGACTCGGAAACCTAGAAATGGAAATGGAAAACTCTCAAGATAATAACTTGGAAAATTATCATACATCATTGAGCGATTACGTAAATCCCACGACAGATGAAATTCACTCAAGTATAGAAAACCCTGTCGTAGAAGCTGACTCGTTTGAAATAAATCCTGAGATTATCCAACTGGTGCAGAACAATCAGTTTGGGGGAACTCCTTTGGAGGATCCCTATTTACACTTATCAAATTTTATAGAACTTTGTGCTATATTTCGTTATAACGGTATGTCAGACGATGCTGTCAGACTAAGGCTTTTTCCTTTCTCACTAAGAGATAAGGCTAAAATGTGGTTATACTCATTAGCACATGGCTCTATTAAAAATTGGGAGGAGTTAACTCAGAAATTCCTAACTAAGTATTTTCCACCTTCAAGGACTACTAAACTTAGAAAAGATATTATCTCATTTTGTCAGTATGAATGAGAATCAATATACGATGCCTGAGAAAGATTTAAGGAACTTCTAAGAAAGTGTCCACATCATGCTCTGCCTGATTGATTAATCATTCAAACTTTTTATAATGGGTTAGTAGAATCCCCTAGGAATATAATTGATATTGCTGCTGGTGGATCATTAATGTCAAAATCATTTAATGAAGCGTATGCGTTAATTGAAAATATGGCTGCAAACAAATTTCAATGGCCCTCTACAAGGGTAAATCCCAAAAAAGTAGTCAGTGTTCATGATTCAGATGTGATTACAATTCTTGCATCTCAAGTTGTTGCAATATCAAAGAAGTTGGACCAATTTGGAATGAACCAAACTCAATTTACTCCAGTAAGTGAGGAAAGTTCATTAGGGCATATGATTGATTCTAACTTATCATATGAGACTTTAAATACCATAAACAACCCATATTCTAACTTTTACAACCCAGGTTGGAAGAACCATCCTAATTTTAACCGGTGTCATACTACTTGGGGTGGAAACGAACAATGGGAAAATAATCATGCAAATTCTAACGGGAGTTGGAATAATCAGGGGAACACAAACTATAGTTTTTCATATCCACTGGTCTCTAACAATGATCAACAATTTGAGAATAAGAAGATGTCTATGGAAGATGTGGTATTGCAAATGGGAAACCAATTGCAAAGTCAAAATGCTGCGATTAAAAATATAGAGAATTAACTGGGACAAATTGCCAATTCACTTAGCAATAGACCCCAATGAACACTTCCTAGCAACATTGAGATCAACTCTAAAGAGAACACTAATGAACAAGTAGAAGCTGTCCAATTAAAAAGTGGAAGAGAGATAGAGGATGTGGTTTGAAAAGTAAAAAATATTGTGAGAGAAACAAAGGAAACTAAAAGACCTGAAGAACATGTTTCTAAGGATCTAAAAAAATTAATATCTTCAACTAAAATCAGTTTGGAAAGACCACCACCTCCATTTCCTCAAAGACTTAGACAACATGAGTTAGATAAAATTTTTTCAAAGTTCATGGATGTACTTAAGAAGTTAACGATAAATATTCCTTTCGCTGAAGCTTTGAAACAAATGTCAAGTTATGCAAAATTTATGAAGGAGATATTAAACAAGAAAAGAAAATTTGAGGATTACGAGACAGTTGCACTAAGTGAAGAGTGCAGCGCTATACTTCAAAAAAATTTTCCTCGGAAACTTAAAGATCATTGTAGCTTTACAGTTCCTTGTGTAATTGGAAAAAGATTATGTGGAAAAGCTTTATGTGATTTAGTATCGAACATTAATGTGATGCATCTATCTATATTTAAAAGGTTTGGTTTAGCCGATATTTCTCCCACTACTATAACTCTTCAGTTAACTGATTGATCTATCATTTATCCAAAAGGGATTATAGAAGATATGCTTGTTAAAGTGGATATATTTATCTTTCCTATGGACTTTATTGTATTAGATATAGAGGAAGATAAAGAATATCCCATTATTTTTGGGAGACCTTTTCTTATTACTGGACAAGCTATGATAAATGTGCTAAAAGAAAAGTTAACTAGGAATATTAATGACCATGAAACCACTTTTTGATGTTTTAAAGGCTATGAAATATACAGCTGAGAGGAATGATGATGATTTTTTTTCGGATGGATGAAATTGATTATCTAAGTAAAAACTATTTCCAAAAAATTTTTGAGAGTAAGTTAACAGTGAGATCAAAATGAGCTTTCATGATGAGTCTAAAATGTTGTTTAAAGAAGACTGTATGTATGTTCAGGAGAGGTGTGAAATGATGGATGTTACCAAAAATAGTAAACTTTTAATTCCTTCTGTTGAAAAATCTCATGACCTTAAAATGAATTTACCTCATACAATTTTAAAGCCTACCTATTTGGTGAATTCATATACACCACCAGTCTCTATATCTTCATATTTGACTTAATCACAAGATGAACCTGAATTGAATGATGAAATCAATAAAAGATCTCCTACGAAAGAGTTATTCAAAGTCACTGAATGGCATATTCCGTGGTATACAAACAAAATGAATGAGATTCTGATGCTGGGGCAGATTATTAATGAATTAACAGTTACCCCCCAGAGATTTTACCTAGTGACTCTGAGATAAATCCTAAGGAAATGAATTATGAGCAATTTAAAATTATTGAACTGATATTTAGAAGAGAATTCGAGGATTTGTTTCAAAAGAGCTTTGAGTTGAGAGATAAGGACAAGCAAATTGAAAGATCAATGGAAGAAATTCTTGAAGAATTGGAAGATAATTTGAAACAGAAGAGTAACAAAGAAGATATTGATCTATAATCTGAATTATCTAGAGAGAATCTGATCCAAAATTTGGGAGATTATGAAGTATCATATAAAGATCCATTTCTTATAAATTTCAAGGATGATATTAATATGCAAATTGAGAAAATTTCTAGAAGAATATTGGATTTAGAAAGAAATACGAGGAACAGAGATATGAATCAATATGAAAAGGAAGAGCTGAAAGAAAAATTTTAATACGAGGACTTTGTAGGAATCCCTGGATCTGGAAAAAATTGGGCTATTGATCAAGGATTACTTAATTGGAATTTTGATCCACGTGGAATCATTTGTCGGGCTAACGACGTTAAATCAAGCGCTTTATGGGAGGCAACTCATAGTTATATGTGTGGTTTGATTTAATATGCTTAAGAGTCATGATTGTTAGTATTGTATTGTGGTTGCTTTAGTATGAATTGATTACTTTGCTTGATGTTTGGTAGATGTTTGGATTGTAAGTGGTTTGATTTACTTTTTGTGTGTCATGAGGGTGATGATTCCTTAAATTCTTATTATGGCTAAACTTGTATGTTCTCTTGTAGTAGTTGGATTGACGAGTCCACTACAACTCGGGTATCACCTGTAATTGACTTTTATAAGAGACATTATGAATTTTAACAGCGATAGTTCCATCTCAATTTTGTTACTTCCTTTCTTGGAATTTATTTTCATTTGATGGGAGTCGCGAACCTATTAGATGAGTAACTTGTGAATGATCTTACACTATCTTTATAACTGCTAGAGGTGCTTAATTATTGGGATATGGTGATGTCTGGTGTTGGTGCTCGAGAACTAATATATTGGGAATAATCTTATCTTTGGGATTAGAATCTATAAAATCATTTATAAGCACCCAATATATTTGTGTAGTGATTCCGTTAGAAATTAGAAGTAAGTCAGTGAGATGCGATGAGATGAAGGAAGAATTGACCTCATTTATCTTGTTTGTGTTTTTGTTTGTGTTACAATAATATATAGGACTTGAAGAACATTTTTATAATTCAATGTGATACATGTTATGCTAATTAGATTTGTACTTATTTCAAAATTTCATTACCTAGCAAATTCTCTAATGATTTATATGTATAGAAAGCTCCTAATGTTACAAACCAGATGAAACGAAAATTTTGAGAAGGAATGCACAAATTTCAGAATGATGAAAATGCCTAAAGTACCGAGGTATGATTTATATTTAGAAATTTTCTTTCCATCTGTATCATTTCATATTGAAAAATTTAAGTTTGGGGGAGGGAAGAAAAAGATTAACTATTAAATGTTCTCAATTTAAATATTTTCAAAAATTATTAATATGATTTTATGTAGTGAATTTAATTCAGAGTACTATATTTTGTAGATATTTAAATATTATGGTAGATTTAAAGAAATATTTTTGTAATTAAAATTAATTTTGTAGTTTAAGATATTTAGTATAAGAGAATAAGACTATAATTAACTATTTAAAGTAAATGAAACTATATTTTGAAGTATTAAGAATCTTGAAAATTCATTTGAGAAGAAAAGATTGGGGCTCAATGATGTAAAAAATATGAAATATTTATAAGGTAAAGGAATGCTTTGAGTTTCAAATTTAAGGAAAGAAAGATGATGTTCAAAATCATTAAAGGTTATCCAGATATAGTAATCCTCACTTGAAAAAGGAAAAAGAAAGGATTGACAATAATTCCTGAAAAGAAAAGAAAAAAATATAGGATTGAAAGCAATCCAAATGAAAAAGAGAAAAGAAAAGAAAGAAAAATATAAAAGTGAGGAGAAGCTTGAGGAGACGCCTAATCAAAAATTGGCTTCACTGGACCTACCTAAAGGGAAAACCTAAATACATTCCTGAACTTATATTATGGATTAACATCTTTTAATAGTAGTGTTCTCATGAAGTTCCTATCAGTTGAATATTCTAAGTGACTTGATATTACAACATATAGTCATTCTTGAAATGAATAGAAAACTAGAACTCTTAAACTTGATGACCAGATAATCTTGTACCTACAGAGTTAATTTAATTACTTGAATTTTTTCTGAAAATCTCACTATGGTATTTACTTAAATCAAACTTATAGTATTTTTGAATTAAAACTTTACTACAACAGATCATAACTTTTATGTAGTACTAAAATTACTTGAGGACAAGTAATAGTTAAGTTTGAGGGATTTGACCAAAGGAAAATATGGTGACATTTTCATACCAATTTTACACTGATTTTGATGATATTGCACTTTAAAGAAGGGTATTTTTGATGTTTTGTTGCAGGTATGATGAATTATGGTCATTGGAGCAACAATAAACAAAAGCGGTGCAATTTTGAGCCAAAATGAGCAAGAAATGAAATTTTACTCTGTCACCTTTCGATAAGTCTTTCGATGCTTAATCTCTTTTAAACTTCATGCATATTTTTGAATGAGATTACACTTTAAAGGAAGTTTGTTTTCATGCTTATTTTGTAGGGCTATCTGTTAGGAACACAACGCAACTGAAATGGGGCGAAATAGAGCTAAAACGGAGCCAAACAGAGCGAAACGGTGGAGCTGCGCAGTCTGCCCGCCGACGGCACCAAAACGGCGCTGACGGAAAGATTTACCCGAGAAGACCGAAAAACAACAGAAAAGCTCACCGACAGCGCCCTCGAGCCCGTCGACGGCGCCCGAGACCACTATGAACCGACTTTTGGCAGTTATGGGCCGAAATTCAACGTATTTGGACGCTTTTTGAAAGGATTCTTGTGGCAACTCTTCAAACTTCATCCCTACACTTTAAAATAACAAATTTAGGTTAGAAAAAGGGGATTTGTGTGAGAGGAATGTTAGGAAAAGTGTGGAGAAAGTTTAGAATAGGAGTAGAAATGTAGATTTCTACCCTTTTGGAGAGATTGGAGAGGAGATTTTGAGAGAATTTGTAAGGAGATGTTCTAGCATTGCATGGATCGGTGAGAGACTTTGTGGGAGAGATTTTCTTCTTTCATTCAAGGGAAAAACTAAGTATTGTGTTCTTCATTATCTTATGGTTTTGTAACACTTATCTAGTGGATTTGCTTTGGTTAAATGAAGTTTCCGTTGTGTTTTCTTTGTGCTTTGTGATGGGCTTCTCTTACTCTCTCTTCTTGTTTGGAAATAATGACATGAGAAGATTATGTCGTTGTTTTCATTTAACTTTTCTTTTGTAATGAGTAGAACTCATGTTTAGGATTTTGTGATGCATGTTAGAAGCGGTTTTAATTATCAATGTGATGGTTTTTTACTTGCACTTTCTTTACATTATAATAAAGGTCTGTTGTAGTGTTAAAGTTAGTTGTAATTGCATTAAGACCCGAGAGAGCTATGTAATTCTCAAAAAATTAGAACAACATTCAGATTCCATGGATGGTTAAGTTCATGTGAGTTGAATGCAAATAAATAGTGAAATATACTTTGATGGGCGTAGAATTGGAGATTTTAGGGTGACAGACTAAAATCCTCAATTCGGTCCTATTATTTGAGTACTGAAGCAGAGATGTTAGCCTTCAGGCGAGGGGAACGTGGGAGCTCCTAAGTGAGAGCCGGTATCCTCCTAGCCTAGCCACGGATTCAGTAAACAAGCATATGATTAGTCAATGTTCTTTATGTCTGGACCCAAGGGTAAAGAATATGATTGCTCCTATTTGGCACATACAATATTTAATGCATCTCATTCCTTTACATTATTCAATTCATTACATAAGAATAGTAGTTTTAATATCTCAAAATTCTCCAAACCAATTCATCCAAAAAGGGTTATCTTTAGAATTAATATTTGCATTTAGTTATAGTTACTATCTTTACATTTAACACTTGCATTTAGGAGTAGTTGCTAGATAAAACATCATTTTAGTTGACCTTTTTAACTAAGGACTAATTGTAGTATACTAGAATTTGACTAAGAACCTCTTACCTCACTTTCCTGTGGGATCGATAAACGGGACTCCACTAGAGCCCTGTATTACTTGAGCGATATGTATACTTGTGTTTGAAATTGTGACTTTATAAAATCATTATAAATATATAAATCTAGGTTCATAAATTCTTGCATATTAAAAGTTGCATCAAGTTTTTGGCGTCATTGCTGGGGATTTAAATCTTCTAGTAGTGGTGTCAAATTCTTGTATTTTTAGGTATATAAAAAGTCGCTATCAACTAGATGGAGGGTTTCTTAGCTCGGGGGTTAGGATGTAGTGTGAGGAGTACATAAAGGAGTTGCAGGAGGACTTGGTGGCCCTTAGCCCGGAGTTGTCCACTGTTTAGAAGACCTGCTTCATTGTCCGGATCGAAGTCAAGGCTGAATTTGTATTTATGTTTAAATTTGGTGGAGAGGTTTTGTATAAGAGGCTGCTTGAGCGAGGGTCTGTCTTGCCGAAGCGGTAGATGAACTGCTTTTCAAATACTTCCACTCTGAATAAATTAAGTATAATTTATAATATTTTTGAAATAAAATTTTATTTTTATTTCTTATATTTTGCATTGATGTGATGGTGTCTTCTCAAAATCGATGTACGACCCTATGTGATGGTTTTGCTTCCTCTATTACCCTATATATAAGAGCTAATGATTGATTCTTACATCTCACTTTTTACTTTCTCTTCTCACCTCCATTATATTCCTTGGCTTGCTGCTCTCTGCCCTTTGTTCTTCATTCAGATGGCTCTAAAGCGTTCTCTTTAACATTTAAGGTCAATGGTCACGACCGATAGGTCGACTATGACAATGGACGAGGTGGCCATGCTGTAAAGTACATGTGTCTTTAACTCAACCATACAACTCTAAGCTGTTGAAGGGTATTATTGAGCGATGGACTAGTTTGGGGAGGATCTAATTTTATACTAAGATTAGTTCAAGCATAGGGTACAACTACCATTTTGTTACGAGTTGCGCGCAATCCTCAATCATTATAGAATCACCCCTGCTAGATTGCCAAACTCTATAACTACTATTGTGACGTCAGTTATTTATCACCACTAACCAGGGATCATGCTGTTGACAGAGCATTTTGCTTACATGCTCTCTTTCCAGGTCAAACCAGAAGGTTATGCGCGGTTCTGCTCCTCTGGCGGATTCCAATTGTTGGCCTAGAGAACAAAATAAAAAATTGAAAATTGTGTTGCTTCCATGGCTCTTATTTTAATAATTGGGAAATTCAAACATCCCAACGGAAGGAATGTATAAAAAGAAGACTATGCCGACTCAGACGAGCAAGGGGCTCTCAGTCTAATAAATTGACCCAGTAGTTGTTAATCAGGTATTGATGCTGGAAAGTTTTGGTTAGATGATAAAGGCACTGTAGTCATAGTTATATGTTAAAAAAGCTAAATGAGAGGCCAATGAAGTCGCATGGTAAGAAGAAGCCACGGAAAAAGGCTGCTCACCCTGAAGCTGTCGTGATAGTAAGCACGAGAGCTTGGTTGTCCACGCCTGAGAGAGGATCGAAGGTGCAAACTTTGTCTAATCCATCTATGAGTCTACCATTGTAATTCAAAGAATCTTCATTAGTAAATTAAACCTTATTGAGAGAAATGCTAAATGTTCTTTATCATATTCAGGTCCTTTACGGTACTAAGTGACAAAGAGGACTCTAAGCTGGCTAAAAGCATATGGTGCCGAGAAGTGGGTGAGAGCCCTCATAAGGGAGGTCAGAAACAAAGTTGGCGACCCCTCGATGGCTGATACAATTTTTATTGAATTTTTGGAGAGGGAGAAACCCAACCAACTCTCTTTTTTCGACCCCATTTGAGCATACATCCATGCATGAGTCAAAGCCTGCAGCCACTGAGGAAGAAGAGATGTGTTGTTGAAAAGTGGAAGCTCTTACTAGTGGTCTGAGTGCCTCACCCCCTCCTCACTAGAAGAAGAAGTGGAAGGTACCCCACCATGTGGGTCCCTATGCAACCTGAGGGGGCGAAGTGAGGACTAGCTTAGGAGGTCGTGCTCATCATGAAGAGAGACTGGTACTTTGACTCCCCCATCATGACCAACTACCCTTCTATCATCACCTGGATCGTCTGGTCCTGGGATTTTGAGAAGATTCTCAGGTTGCTTGACTTATCGGGTGTTGTACCAAGTGGCTGATCGATAATACATAAAGGTCTGGGAGACTTCTCACTTCAAGATGATGACGCTTCAACAAGAACACAAAGTTGAATTTGAAGCTGAGGAAAGATGGGCAAAGATAAAGGAGAGGGTCGAGGCCGTAGAGGAATGAGCTAAGGTGGATGAAGAGTATGTGTCGACTGCTGAGAAGCGGTTAGTAGGAGTTGAAGCTGAGCTACTTAGCTTGTCAGAGTTATTATCAGTTGCTCAGAGATAAAATCAGGCTCTATGTGAAAAGATGTTGATGATGAAGACGTGATACTAATTCTTGTCAACATTCCTTCACACCCTTGGCAAAAGGAGGCCAAAACCAAATAACTCTGACTTAGGACCTTTTTGGCCATTACCCTGTTCGTGAAGGAGGGGCTTGTCTCCTCTAATTGGTTTGACCTAAATGAATTGGCAACTTTACTCTCGGACTTGGAGGAGGATGATCAGAGATCAAAAGATGGTAGAGGGTCTTCAAACCTTTGACTCCAACTAGAACTTTGGCTGAACTTAGAAAATTTTTCTTTTTTTCTTTTGAATATTTTGTAAAGCACAAGAAATTTCTTGTAAAGAAATTAGTAATCTTATATTCAATAAATGGAAAGATGGTTTCAGTCACTTTTGTATCTGTATCTCTTGTTTTTTACCTTTACCAAATTTATTAACTTGTGATGATAAGCTTGGCTCTTAGGAAAGATCTTTGATTAGTTTTGATGTGTTACCTCTCAGCTCAAGTATTATACTTCTTATGTCTAAGTTACTTGGTTGGGTCATTTCCTTGGACGAGGCACACCTTTCAACAAGCATATTAAGGGGATCTTATGGTATCCTTCATGTGGGTAACTATTGAGACTTGTTGTTATGGTAATATTCTTGCCACCCACCATGGATCTTGTCATTAATGGGTAGGGAACCACGTCCATAGCTTGACTAATGTCGAGTTAGGGGGGACATAGGTTTTTATAGATTATTGAGTGTTAAGGGCTGGTTCTTTCATATAATGCTGACCATACATTAATAGTCATTATTGGTCTTTTTTAGATTTTATCAATGTGTTGCTGTCAATTGTTTTGCTACTTTTTTACTTATTGGATGTCATGTGTTATTGTCGATTATTTCGCTCAGGCTTTAGTTTCCTGAGTGTAGGAAAGATGTTAATGATCCATTAAATGAACTCTCCGAGTTCTTTGAGCATCAGTCAATTCTAAGATTCATGCTCATAATTAGCAAAATTTTATTTAATAATTTTTGTATGTAATGAACGATAAGATAAATCTACAAGATTTGGAACAAAAATGCCTTCATTTTTATACTCTTACTGATACAAAGATTTTCTCTAAGAAAAAAAACTTCACCAAGCATCTTCACTCCATGTTCGAGGGATTCCCTTCTCAATATAGGTCTTTAGATTGTCTTGTGGTCGATGAGGAACAAGTAGGTCATGTCTGTCTAATTTTTTGACTGCTAGTCCTCGTGCACCTGGGTCGGCCTTCTTCAACACAAGTTCCCAAGAAGAAAAAATCTTCTCTCGAACATCTCTATTGTAGTACTGAGTCATTCTCTTTTTCACCTATTCTCATCAAAGAGCTGAATCAACCTGTTTTTCCTCCATAAGGTCGAGCACGAGCATTACACTTTCGTCATCCGCTTCCCACTCAGTTAGTGTTTCTTCATTAAATACTAAGGCTATCACACCCTCTTGCTATGATGATTATATTTGACTAGTATCATTGCTTCTATCTTGTGTGACAACATGAACAAAGTTTGTCTAGTCATTGTTAATGTGTTGTTTGGACCACACATTGGACCAATGGAAGGATCTTGATGCAATTTCCCTTTGCTCCTTTGACTTTATTTCTGTGCCTTGTCTTGCCCATTCATTTGGGAATGATGTACAAATGCAAACTTCAAGGTGAACCCCTGATGTTGACCTCACTTTTAGTTAACCATTTTTTTATTTATATCCAATTGAACCTCATTTCAGCTAAAACTTGAGATTAACCCAAATAAACCCTAATTTAGATCACATGAAGGGTCATAAGAAATTGAACCAACCATTGCACTCTCTTCAAAAAACATAAGGAGCAAATGCTTGAAGCACAATAGATTTTATAAGAGCTAACTGGTCCTAAAGATTGGTCAAATCAAAATAAACTCATTAATACTTACATTGTTTGTTGAATAATTATAATATCAATTTTTAATTTATTCTATTTTATAAGATTAAATTGTGTATACTAGTGTTGCATATAATGCCACAAGTCTTCAACTATTTTGTATTTGATAGTTGTATGCTAATCGGTACTTAAAAAATAAAATTGATTTTCGCTATGATTTTCAAGTTGTATGCCCTTTAAATTTTCTAAAAATATCTCATCATTTTTTTTCTAAAAAGAATCATTTTTTATTCTTTAGTTTACAATGAATTCTAAAATTAAAACCACAGATTTTCTTCCCTTTTGAAAAAATTTTCATCATACTATTTCATTATGAATATATTTTCCATTAAATCTTGCATGTTTATATTATAATGAAACATTTTTTTTACCAACTATTATAAGCAAAACAAAATTCAAATGATATAAAAATAATAATAGAAATCAATCAAGAAAAAAATTGCATGACTAGGTTGTACGAGAACTCCTTTTGACAACAAAGCAACAAATCTTAGAGTGCTTGCATAAAACAATGAGCGGATTGACATATCATGGACCACTATCTTAGAATAATGAGCAAGATCAATACTTGAAGATGAAGATGCCAAGCCAACCAACAATTTCATATGATAATTGCAACAAGAAATTTCGTGAGACTTCTTGAGGAAATGTTGTGAGGGGATGCATATCTAAACCTCAAAAAGGGGTGTGTGTGTGTGTGTTACATATATATATATATATATATATATATATATATATATA
>NEWO01000062.1:149979-170780 GCA_003013225.1 Phalaenopsis aphrodite
TATATATATATATATATATATATATATATATATATATATATATATATATATATATATATATATATATATATATATATATATATATATAATAAGGGGTGTAGTAGCCTTGACATTTGGTATGAAGACTTGGCCATATTATGCGAAAGGCATACAACATCAAAACTTGCATCATTTGAAGACCTACAAACTACCAAATCGATGGGTTTCAGAGGTGAAGAGTTAGCGAGCATGACATATGATGGTCATGTCACTTTGACAACTATAACTGATGGCCAACTACATGGTTATAGAGTATCTTATAGAGATGGCGTGATGGAGCATGAGCCCAAGCCTTGTGCTGCTATGAAAGGGACTCAAACCATGGTGGAAATTTTTTTTTAAATAAGGCTGCTCATAAAAAAACATTACAAAATGCCAGTGATGATTGTCCTAAAATTGTTGACCTTATAGGTAGGTTTGCAATTTATCATACTAATGTCAGCTTTACCTGTAGAAAGCATGGTGCAAGTAAGGAGGATGTGAGTGGTGTGAGTTATGCTTCAAGGCTTGATTCTATCAAAGTAGTGTATGGTATATCTATTGCCTGTGAACTGATGGAGATAGGCACTTCGGACAACAATCCTACTTAATCAGTCTTTGAGATGGATTGTTATATTTCCAGTGCCAATTATCTAACTAAGAAGACAACAATGATTTTGTTCATCAATGACAGGCTGGTGGAATGCACTCCCCTTAAAAGAGCTATCGTGGTGGTGTATTCTGCAACACTGCCAAAGGCATCCAAGCCTTTCCTTTTTATGTCTATTAGGCTCTCACTTGAGCATGTAAATGTTAATGTACATCCTACAAAGAGAGAGGTAAGATTTTTGAATCGAGAGAGTCTTGTTAACACTATTTAAGATGTTGTTAAATCAAAATTGATGTCCTCTAACAATACAAGAACATTTCATACGAAGACAGTAACTTCCACTGTAATGACTCATTTGGGTATGAAAAAAGACACCCAGGAGAATTTCTCTAGTGTGATGAAGTCTCAAAAAGTTCCAGTTAATAAGATGGTTAGAACGGATTAGCGCGATCCCTTTGGTAGGTTGCATGCCTACTTGCAAGATAAGCCTGGCTCACAAAATGAAAAAAAAAAAAAAAAACTTGACATTGCTTCAACGAGGAATGTTATAGGACTGAGAAGGAATCCTAAAGAAGCTTTAGATTTAAGCAGCATCTAGGAGCTTGTTTGAGAAATTGATTCTAATGTTCATCCTGGTCTCCATGACATTATAAAAAATTGCATATATGTGGGGCTTGCTGATGAAAGTTTTGCATTACTTCAACACAATACTCATCTTTACCTTGTGAATGTTGTTAATGTCATCAAAGAGCTTATGTATCAACAAGTCATACACATATTTGGAAATTTTAATGCTATGCAACATAGTGAACCAACCCCTATGAAAGATGAAGATTTAGATTCTACCAGTGATGAAAATGATGATTTTAGAAAGAAGATTGTTGAGATGAATGCTGATCTACTATTGAAAAAGCTGAATTGCTCGATGAGTACTTTTCTATTCACATAGATGAACAACAGAACCTGACAAGGCTTCCTGTTGTACTGGATCAACACACTCTTGACATGGACCATGTTCCAGAGTTTTTGTTGAATTTGGGTAATGATGTTATCCACACCAGTGAGAAAGACTACTTCCAAACAATTGCAGCTGATATAGGGAGCTTCTATGCTATGCAACCTTCTGTCCTTCTAAATCCTTCTTGCAATGAAATACAATTCTACAAGAATAGTGAAAAGGATATAGGCACAAATGTGGCAAATGCATCAACAATGCCTGAGGACGATTCAGATACCGATATGGACAGAGAGTTGCCTGCCGAAGCTGAAACAACATGGGCACAGCGGGAGTGGACTATTCAGCATGTTTTGTTCCCATCCATGAGGCTTTTCCTCAAGCCACCAAATGCAATGGTCATAAATGGAACCTTTGTTCAAGTCACGTCACTTGATAAGCTCGACAAGAAAGGTTTTGAGCGCCAAAGTCATGATCAATTTTCTGGAAAGTCATGTAAATTGGAGAGATCTTCCTCAGAAATTATTTTTCATTTTTGGCTTTCTTTCTTTTATTTTTTTAATAGTAATCCGAGAAACCGAAATAGTGAAACATACCTTGTGCAATACATGAAGCATTTTACAAGATTATTAGTAGCATATATTGCATATGAATATATATATACATATATGCATACATACATGCATACATACATGCATACATATACATATGCATATATATATATATATGGATATATATAGATAGATAGATATACATGAATATATATAGATATATAGATCTATAGAGACATATACATATATATAGATACATAGATAGATCTATATACATATATACATATATACATATATAGAAAGATCTATACATGTGTGTGTGTGTGTGTGTGTGTGTGTGTGTGTGTGTGTGTGTGTAGATATAGATAGATAAATATATATAATGGAACAAAATGATCAAAGTAAAGAAAAACAAAAATATACTTAATTAAAAGAACATATTACAATAAAATTGACAATAAATTCTAAGTAAATAATTGAGACATGTATTCACATATTTAAATGGGAATGACTAGTGGTAATAATTCCAACGGATTGTGCCCTTAATTGTAGAACAAATCCATTAAGATGTACAACATACGATGATATGTTCATGTGATATATGGTGGAGTTTAGAGGAGCACAAACATTTAGGACTCAAATTTATGATTTTCAACTTTTGGGCCAATATATTTCCATAAAATTATCTTTCTCACCATACATTTCATAAATTCAGTAAACCCCACTTTGATCTCCACCTTATCATAAAATAAAAGTTCACCGAATTTTTGAATTCATAAATTTTGAAAATAGTTAGTGTAAAAAATAAGAAAAATTTGCATTTGTTGGAACTTCCAACTAAACATTCCCAGAAGAAACTACTGTTTTGGAAAATTGCTGCTAAAATTGGGAACTCCCAACAGAAATCTGACAGAATCATGCTCCACTGAAACTTCAATTAAGACATGACTTTTTGTTTGAAATTCCAACTGTCCCTTAAATCTAATCTCTTTCGAATGTTCCATTTTTATTTCTCTTATCAACTATCTTCGCTTAAGATTTCCCTTTAGTACTGTGGTTATTTTCCCTAGAACTCAAGCTTTCTGAAAACAGAAGTTGCAGTAAGATCTGTTTTAACCGTTTATCTTGTAGAAACGGCTCAGTAATTACTATAACTCAAATCAAAAGACCCAACTTTTTATAGCTGTTTCATGGGAATAGATGTTTTGAAACATAATTTCAATAAAAATAGGAAGATTTACACATACCACTCAATTCCTATGTATTTACATTATGAACACCTAACACCACCTTACATTAGGCGAGAAAATATGCATTACATTTTTTAAAAGTTAAAAAGGTGATATTTTTGATGTGATACGAAATATTTGAATGATAAAGATACAAAAAGCAAAATTTAGGTGATAGATAATGTAAATACATAGGAATCGGGTGGTAAGTATGTAAATGCTCTATTAGCAGGTCGTGGCAAGTACAAAGATCCAACACGCAATCTCCATGCGTTACAGCTACATACATGCGTGCATAAAGTGCTAATGAGAAAGATTTTATTTCCTGGCCACGCTGTTCCCTAGCTATGGTGGTTTGGGATCTGAATTTTTTATAGAATGCTTTCAATCATCCTATTCCATTATATCAATGTTATATCCTACATTGTTAGTGTATATTCTACATTGAGAGAGAGAGAGAGAGAGAGAGAGAGAGAGAGAGAGCATTGACAACAAAAAAGATAAACTTTATATAAATTAATTATGCTTAACTGCAGTTCCAGCTAAATTTGAACAATTTATTAATGCAACATGTAAAGGGAAGCTTCCAAAAGATATCACAAAGAATGATCAAATAAATACCTGTATTTGCATGCTCAACAAACTTTCACCTTAAAAAGAATATGATTCTAATCTAATCGGAATTTCTTTCACCTACATAATGTTCTAAGACCTTCTTCCAAATCTTCCATGGTGATTGTAACAAGACTGTCAGAATCAAAGCAGTCAAAATCCAGCCTCAGATCCAGATTCTCACGTGCATTAGTGAGTAATGGATCAATCAAGCCCCCATTCATCTCCTTCCGCTGCTTATCAGTCGTTCCTTTGAGGATAAGATCAGCCACTGCTTCTATGGTACAGAAAGGATGAAGCTTGAAGCCATAAAGTGGGCTATTTTGCTCCTGAAAATTCATTTTCAAGTGTAGAATTTGGGCGAGTTCAGCAGGAGTGAAGTCATCAAAGTGAAAGAACTTTGTAACTCTTCTGCAAAAGCCCTCATTTGATGCGATCACCCGCTTCATTGGTTCGCGGTATCCGGCAAATACGACGACAATCTTCCCATTATCCATAACAGACATAATTTCTTCTAAAGCCTCTAAGCCATAGTCTTTGTCCTCTGATTTCTGTGCTGGTATCAACCTGTAGGCCTCATCAACAAAAAGGATTCCTCCCTCCGCTTCTTGCAACTGCAGATAAGATCCAAAAGATTAAGATTGCAGAGAAAGTGATTCTATTAAAAAGTTGATTCTTCCTGTAGATCAGACATCATTTTTTTATTTTTCTTTGAAAAAAAGGTAATTTTTATACTAGTTTTAAGAAATGCATTTCTTACCTTCTTCCTTGTCTTCGGTCCTGTATGCCCTACAAATTCTCCAACCAGGTCAGTTCTTTGCACTTCGGTCACCTTATCTGTGGGTAGAATTCCAACCATATGAAGTAGTTTGCCAAGAACACGAGCAACCATGGTTTTACCTAGCAAAAATAATTCATTTGGAGTTTAATTCGCAGGTAAATGACCTTTCCTGCATGTAAATACAAATATATTCAAAATTGAAGGCGAATGGTGCAAATTAATTCAGCTTGATAGCAGGAATCATAAGACAATGGAACTATTTCTGCATAAAACTTGAAGGTGCTAGAATATTTAAATATTGATCAAATAAAATAAGTTCGGGACATTTAAAAATTAATTAAATACAAAACTAAAAATAATAAGTTACACATGCATATGTTTGTGTACATGATAGAAGTTATTTGTATGTTTAATTGGAAAAAAAATATTAGGTGTTGAAGAGCAAGGTGCGGATTAGGTGTGAATTTGTGGCATTGGCGCATGAATACCATCTATATACCACCTTAACGCACATGTGGATACCCCACGTAATATTTACTTGTTTATGTGAGGAGCAAAACTCAATATAGTGACTCAATTTACTTAACAAACGGCCATAAAAGTTTTAAAAAAAAACTATATTTAAAGAAACATACATTAAAAACCTATAACAGTAAAAAAAGGCACATTATACGCTATAAAAACACCCTAAACGCTTCCATGAGATTATTATGTGATTGATTCATTAGCAAGTTCTAGCTGTCTCCATTGCGTGCATTTTAATATCTCCTCGAGAAGTAGAAAGAAAACGTGGCTGAGGTCCTCTCATCTTGTCGGAAGGAGGATACTTCCTTCCTCTGAGGGTCATAGTTAAATTCTCTTTCCGACTCAGTCGGCTAAAGTACCTCAACCCGTTTGAGTTTATGATAAAGTTGTTTTGTTTTCTTTAATGAGACCACCGACCCCAACTGTACTGCTTTGCTTGATAAGCTGTACTTTCCGATTTCCTGGCCTGTGTTTAGGGCTGTAAATGAACTAATGCACTTGATGAACAAGTCGAACTCAGCTCAATTAAGACGGATCATGTTCAATCAAACTTGTAAGAAAACATGCTTGAACAATTTTTAGAAACACGAATCATGAATGAACTAAACATGAACATAGTTGACCTAGTTTATTTATGTTCACGAACAAACTCGTTTGTTGTTCAACAATTAAGTTGTTGAAGACTAGATATTAAACTCGAATAAAACTCTTCTCATATATGATATATTATTTAAGAAAAATTTTATTAGTCAGAACTTATTTAATTATAGATTTAATAATAATATATTATTATATCAAAAATCTTTTCAAATTAATTATTAATTATATATTTATTTTATTATTAATTATTAAATATTTGAAAATTAACATGATAGAAGTCTAAAAGTGAACATCACTTTCTGTTCATTTTCTTTTATTGTGCTTGATTTGTTGCCTTTGATTTTCTCAATTATTTCTACAATTGATGAATAATTTCACAATATGAGTTACTTTGTAATACTGGTTCATTTAGATTTCTTTGCTCTCGTTTAAATTTCTTTTCTCTATCTTAAACTTCATTATTGTGAGAATTTATATACATATATATATATATATATATATATTATAAACACTAGATGACAACATATGAGTTAATTCATTTGCTTATATAATTTATTCAATTGACTATTTATTCGGATTTATAAAATTATTTATTATATTTTTTATATAAAAATCAAGATATTTGTTCGAATTTTTAGCTTGTTTATTAGCTCATTTAAATACTTATTCAATTGTCATAAACAAATCAAGTTCAAACATAAAAAAAAAATTAAACAAGTCAAGCTTGAACTATATGTGAAAGCTCAAAATAAACTCAAACCGAACATAAATAATTTATAATTATACCAAACCAATTCCAAACTGTGATATACTTGGCTCGATTACAGCCCTACGGCTATGCTTTATACATATCTCCTATTTACTTAAATGATGGAACTCATATGTAATAGATCATATATAAAATGATATAACTCATATATAATAGATCAAAGAAAGCACTCTATGGCCTCAAAAAGACCCCTAGAGAATGGTACACCACCAATTCTTGATAAAGTTGGGCTTAACCATCAGTCGAGCCGATCCCTTCCTATCGTCTCTTAAAAATCTACACTCACCATCTTTTTTCTCCTCTATGTCGACGACATCCTAGTTAACAGTTATTGTATGGCTTCCATTCAGGAGCTTACTAGCAAACTCTTCCAATAGGTTCAGATCAAATAATTGGGTGCGTACACAAATTCTTAGATATCAAGGTATGTAGGACAACACTATGTTTTTGAGTCTACAATCCTACCTCACCAACATCGTTTAGGAGAAAACTATGATGGGCTGTAAGCCAGTCTCCACTCCTTCGAGTAAGAAAATGGACATCCCGAACAGGTCGCCACCTATGGATAATGCAACGACGTATCAATGAGTTGCAGGGGCCCTATAGTAACTCACGATTACTCGACTTGATATTTCCTTCGCTGTCAACAAAATCTGCCAACACATGCATCAACCCACAAATCATCACTAACAACTACTCAAACTCCTCCTCCGACACTTATAAGGGTCCCTCGACTTTGGGCTTCTTATCATCACTATTTGGATGTTGTTTGGGTAGGTGATTCGGTGAACAGAAAGCCTATAACCAGCTTCTGCTCTCTACTTGGTAATACTCCTGTCTATGGACCATAAAGAAATAGCAGACCGTCGCTCAGTCCTGCACGAAGGTTGAATACCGTGCCTTGGTTGCAGCAACTGCGGATATACTATGGGTTCGCCAACTTCTCAATGAATTAGGAGTTGACCAACTTAATTCGACGAACCTATACTGCGACAATTTCTCTGACATG
Organism: Phalaenopsis aphrodite; assembly: GCA_003013225.1. Lineage (NCBI taxonomy): Eukaryota > Viridiplantae > Streptophyta > Magnoliopsida > Asparagales > Orchidaceae > Phalaenopsis > Phalaenopsis aphrodite. Next base: position 157,639 of record NEWO01000062.1, read on the forward strand.
ACTATTGTCATTAATCCGATTTTTCACGATTTGACCAAACACATAAAAATTGATTATCACTTCATTCAGTACTATCTCTAACAAGTCAACTTGCCATTCATTATATCTCTACACAGGATCAACTGCGTGATATCTTCACTAAAGCACTTACCAAGCCAAAGTTTCAAATCCAAGCTTCAGGTTCTTTCCAAGACCCATCACCTTGAAGGGGGGTCATAGCCCATAACCGAATGGGTAAATGCAAAAGGATTTCGTCTGACAACATGGAGGTGGAGAGCATAAGGCATATACAACTACCTAACGACACTTATGTAATAATATGTAACTAGCTACTAGAATATTCTGCTATAGTTATATACAGTGACCGAGCTTTTATTGTAGAAAGCAAAGAAGGATTAAATCTCTCTATTGGAGCCTTTATTCACTTGCTTTATTATGCTCACTGTGAGTTAAAATGATGCACTACACAGACGCCATTTTTACCCAACAAAAGCAAGCCCTGAGCTGGTCCGTACCAACGAGGGCTCAAAATAAGCTCATGTTGGAAAGCTAGCTTTAGATATATTGAATCATGAGATTTTGCTGATCTCAGCATAAGTGCAAATTGTAAGCTTCTGCTCAGAAACTTAAAAATTTGAACATTTATGCTTCCAGCCCATAGTTTCGGGGAATTAAAGAAGAGATTCACTTTGGATGCCAAAAATCGAGCCACAATGCAAAATTTTTAAAACAATTATTTTTCGTCATCACATACATACTTTATATCCTGCAACAATCAACATCTTAAGACACTCTCATAAGATCACTTGAATTGAGTTTGTGCCCTGATAAGAAAATTCTCAGAATCTCAATTCCCAGTTTAATGATAGGGTTGTGATCATTTACCTACCCAAAGCTAAGCTAACTATTACATAAACATCTTGGGTTTGGAAAAATATTATATATCTCATCCATCATATTACCTTTTCCATCCAACTTTTGTTAGCATAAAATTAAAATAGCCCATTTGCCCAAAAAAAATATGTAGAGAAGGGTATTTAAATTTTAGGAATTCGAGAATAGGCTATGTTGCTGAAGGAAACCCGCCCCGACAACTGGGCCACGTTTCTACCACATAAAGTACTGTTCTTGATACATTCTCTCATACATAATATATAACTTTCTATTCGTTACTACGGTGTTTAGGTTAAGGAAATATAACCATAAGAAGATAACAATCAGGCAAATCTCACCGAATGTAAATAAGAGCTAGCCTATGTTTGAGGAGTGACGTTTCAATAATATCATCTGATTTAAAAATATGCCCAATTAATTTTACATCTGATACATGGAAGTTAGTTCTATGAAAATATCCACCTTCTCATATTAAAAGACAGACGGGACAAACAAACTTCCCTACAAGGAACAAGTCCATTTTAAGAAATTTTTGAAAAAAAGGTTTTGATTGGTGTAATAATACAACGTAGCAAAATTTTGATAAAATCCCAGAAAAGAGTCTCAGAAAAGTTAACTGCATCAAAGATGACATATCTCAAAGAAACCATGATACTAAAAGTTACAGTAACAAAAAAATTCTTCACAACAATTCATTTGGACCCTAATTTCATAAGAGGACCTATCAAATTTGCAAGAGTGCCATTGAAGAAAGAGTCCTTTTATTAGTCTAGCAAATCAAATGATGATATATGTAGCCAAACTTTTAGGGCAGATTTTTTTTTTTAATGAATAAGTATTAACATTTCTCTAGTTAAGAACTTGTGTCAACACAAAAGGAAAAAAAATGTATAACACTAGCTGCAGCATCACATTTCTGTTTCTACAAATGTGTATAAGTACCTGTTCCAGGGTTACCAAGAAAAGCCATATGAGGAACTTTTGTTGCCGAAATGCTCAAGCCGAGAGCTCTTCTTTTCTCATCAAAAATCATTCCTTTAGCCCATTTACGCAACTGCAACTTAAGTGAATGCAGTCCCACAATGTTTGACAAGGAAGCTTCAAACTGGACCATCTTTGCTTTTGCCTCGCCACAAGCTTTGAGGGCTTTGAACTTTAATTGTTCTTTGATGTGTTGATCAAGAAGTTCCCTCAACTTCTCACTACCAAGCCCTTCAGAAATATGATTCAAGGGAGTGAAACCCTCCTTTTAAATTTTATGAGAAAAATAGATTTAGTTCATTCCTTGATTCCTTCAAAGGAAATTAGTAAGAAGTAAACAAAAAATTTCTCAAATTAAAAACATACGTTGTCCTGGATACTGCAATCTGCATTGTACTCTAACAATGTTTTCACTATGCCACACTCCATGGCTTGTCGTGCATGCCAAATAGCTAAATGGAGAGCCGTCATTCCATTCTATAAGTTAAGAAAATTGATGATAGAAATGTTCGATGCTAAATAAATAATTAAGAGGCAATTACATACATATAATGTAATTCTTTTGTATTTATATATCTAGCATCTAAAATTTCATATTTACATAGATAGCACTCAAAAGTTCAGTATCACATCAAAAAGACCAATTTTATTTACTTTTTAAAAGTGAAATATAGCTTTTCATACATAGGTTTATGACACCAAAGTGAGCAAATGTAAATATAGAATTTTAAGTTTTAGATATGTAAATACCTAAGAATTATGTGGTATGTATATAAATTTCCAAATAATTAAATGCCTGAAGCAAATGGAAAGATAAGAGACATTTCTCACATTAGCTTTTGCCTCTAAAGAAGCACCATTAGAGAGAAGCAGCCGAGCAGACTCATTGCAACCATTTTTTGCTGCCACGTGCAGAGGTGTTTCACCATACTAAGGACACAGGCAATAAAAGAGCTGATGAGCTGATTTAATAGAATGAATAACAATCATTAAAAAAAGTAGGCATTTTGATGCTAATAATCAAAGTTATAACCAAAAAAAAAAAACGAACTTGGAGTTGAGTAATTTTGCTCACCATATTCTTAGCTTCCATCTCAACCTTTACAGGGCCTCTCCACTCAAGCAAATATTTGATGATATCACATTTGTTATAGCCAGCTGCTAAATGTAGAGGCGTTTGTGCCATCTAAAAATTATAAGTGGGGGAAAAAAGATGGATTAGAGTCATTTCTTGGTGAAAGAAGGCTTAAAAGGGGAATGAAACATAAGTCTTTCAATTAGGCTTTGTAAAAAAGGTTTAATTTCGTTGCTTGTTGATAGCAAATATGTTAAAACAAAGATTTTATTTCACTCATTTTATATGTGGAAATGAAATCATGATATTTAAGAGGCGTTGAAAGTGTTTCCAAATTTAAAGTCAATATTTATCTATACCTGCAGCAAAAACAAATGGTGGAATCTAAATTTAATCAACAAATGGGCTCTTAAAACTAATATAAGAATCGGGGATCATGAAAGAAACAGTGAAAGAAAAAATAAAGAAAGTGAGCACACGCAAGTAGTTCAATCACATCGCTGCGGTCATAGAAAGTGCGCAAATCAGTAAGATCCGGAAGAATTCTGAGAAAATTAGAAACCGACAGAGGAATCTCATTTTGCTGATATATAGGCGCTTATCGTTTTTTCAAAAGACGTAGATAAACGACATCGATAATCCCTTTTTTTGGGAAAAAACTCAAAAGGCATAAGAAAGGCAGACAAGTTACAGTAAGCACTTATTTAAGGGAAAATTTTTTAATTGCTTCAGTAATGAATAAAAAGCCTCAACAATAAATCCTCACAGAGCCCAATCTGGTATAAAAATGAAGGAAAATGGGTGAAGAGAAGAAAAAGGAGTTTGAGAGGAAATGAGCTAAAGGAGAACAGCATAAAGAGCGATAAGAGGACTTACGATGCCGTTCTTGGCATTGAGAAGAGCGGGATTTTCCTCCAGCAGTTTCTGGAGGCCGGAGAGAACACCAAACTGCGCACAGCTATGGATATTGTTAGGTTCCGATGTCCTCATCCTCCTCCCAGGCATCCTCTTCTCCCCCACAGCCAGCGCCCCACTCTTCTTCAAGTTTTGACGCGGATTCTCTGCTCCCCGTCTCTCTCGCTGCTCCGCGTCTCTCTCGCTGCTCCTCGTCAACAAATCGGGATAGGTAATTCTATCGGCCTCGCCACGCCCACCGAATTATGTCAATTTTAAATAAAAAATAATAATTTTCAAGATTATGGTAATCATAGAGGAATCAAAATTATGAGCCATATAAAAAGAAAAATTTTCTCTACGCAGACCAAATTATTTCTAAGTTATTTTCTGGTTATTTTTGGATTATTTTTAATTATACCAAAATAACCCAGAAATACCCAAAAATAAAGATCACGGGTTATTTCTGAGTTATTTTGATATTATTGAAAATAAACCAGAAATAACTTGAAAATAACTTAAGAATAACATACGCCCCACGTAAAGCTACCTCAGGAGTCCGGACAGAAAAAAAACGCTCCATATAATGAAGCTACAGATAGTGAAATAGAAGCTTAGAGAAATTATATCAATTTTAAGGAATTAATTTCGTTTCATGCTAGAAGGATCTACTATTTATATATTTTTTTGTTAAATAATTTAATGAAAAGTCAGAAAAAAAAATCTTCGTATAATTTTTATTAATCTTAAGATATCATATGATTGAGCATCATAAATTCACAATTATACGTTGGTGTCATTAAAGATATGTATAGAAAATCATTTCTCTTATAAGAAAAAAAAGTTATTAAGTGACTCAAGTGTTTACAATTACTAATATTGAATCTGTCTTTTTATATTGATGACGAAGTATGTAATTTTTGACAAAATGATAGAGTTAGTGAGAAATCATAGTAGCAGTGGAAATATTTTGAAGATAGTATCCTTTAAATTAGTGAAATAAAGAAATAGCTTATGCTATGTAATTTTTAATTGGCATGATATTAATAATTTTCATTTTATGATATTAGAAATCAAGGTGATATCTATGTATAGTAGGTCTAAATATCTTTGTTCTATTTTGCATGAGAGTATCTTAGATTCCTTTTGATGTTTTGATAATTATATGGGATATTATAGTGGTTTTTTAAAATAAATTTTAAAACAAAATTTTGAAGACTAAGAAGATGGCAAATGATTGCAAGAAAAGCATCTTGATATCAATTTCGAATAACAAATATAATTTTCAAGATGATGGTAATTATAAATGAGCCATATAATAAAGCAGCAGGATAGTGGAATAGAGGCTTAGAGAAATTATATCAATTTTAAGGAATTATATTTGTTTAATGCTAGAAGGATCTACTATTTTTGGTTAAATAATTTAATGAAAAATCATAGAAAAAAATCTTCATATAATTTTTTTTTAATCTTAAGATATCATATGATTGAGTATCGTGTGAGTTGATTTGATGTGTTTTAAAACTAAAATGTGTCAATGATATATTAGTGTTATTAAAGATATGTATAGAAAAGCGTTAACTCTCATAAAAAAGCTATTGAGTGACTCTAGAGTTTACAGTTATTGTAGATTTATGTCGAATATCAATATTGAATCTGTGCCCCTTTATATTGATGATGAAGGTACTTATAAATGATATATTAAAGCAAGGTGCCTTGTTTATAATTTTTTGCAAAATGATAGAGTTATTGAGAAATCAGAATAGTTGTGGAAATATTTTGAAGATAGTATCTTTAAAATTAGTGAAATAAATACAGCATATTTTATGTAATTTTAGTAGGCATAGTATTAGTAATTCTGATTTTATGATATTAGAAATCAAGGTGATATCTTTGTATATTAGGTTTAAATATCTTTGATCTATATTACTTGAGAATAAAGGTGCAGATGAGGATATGTTGAGGGTTAATAGAGAAGTACCCATGGAGTTTCATGTGATAAAGATAATATTATAGAGATTTAAAAACATATTTTATAAAAGCCTAATTAAACCAACAATATTATATGGATTTGAATGTTAGATCATAATTTATTAATCTCTATATTGATTGCGACATCCTAAAAATACAATGATAGATGCGTGCCAAAATTAGGATTAAATAATGAAATTTTAAAAGAACTGTTGGAATGACATCTAATGAAGTGAAGTTTACTAGACATAGTCTTAGTTTGGAGATGTATAATAAAAGTTAGAAAAGGCAACTGATAGACAAGTAGTTAAAATTACTACCCTGTATTATGAAGAAAAACTTTGGTAAACCAAAGATAGTGGCTAGAAGTTGTAGAATATAATTTTTAAATAATATGTCAACATCTTGACCACACTTAACATGAATGAATGAAAAGTGAGGATTCTTTATGAGGGCCTCAAATAGTTGGGTTGAGCCAATGATGGTGATGATTATCTCAAACAAGCAGATTTGATCCCCACTTGCCTAAACCAATTTACTACCCCTACTATTTTTAAATTTGCACGTACAGAGTTATTTGATTAAATTCTTCTTTTATTTCAAAAGTTCTGCTGTTTTTTGTTATTCAAATTTATATCTGTAAATTTATACGTATTTTTTCATATGTCATTTTATACTTGCAGGATCAGGGAGTTCAATGAATGGGCATGGTGCCTGGTACTTGAATTAGCCACTAAATATCTACTATCTGATAGTAGTGAGATATTTGACATAATGAACCTTCTAGAGGATAGACTTCAACATGCAAATAGTGCAGTTGTCTTGACCACAATAAAAGTATTTTTGTATATGACGATGTCCATGTAGATGTTCATCAACAGGTTCGTATGCTCACATATTACCTCAGGGATATGTTAACATGAACTGGTTTTGTTGTTAATGCAGGTTCAAGCACCTAGCCGATTGCTTATTCTGTTAATTTGAAACTTTTGATTTAAAACCTTTGTCAACATTTTTGAAGAAATTGTTAATATTTTACGCTCATGATATAAAAGAATGAAGGCTACATCAAATTCAATTTTATTGATCCATTGGCTTTTAGAAACTTCCAGAATAATCTAGTAGTTTTTGGAAGCGTCCATGAGACCAAGATGGTTTTGAGAATTTCTTGTGATAACCTTTAGAAGGACACAAAATTTTCTTAATGCTTTGACCTCTTCCCAATAGGTGAGCACAAAATTGAAGCCCATGTAGAAGCTTGTAGGGATAGCCCATACATGATTATCCTTCAAATTTTATGTTTTCTAACACAAGTGCACCAGGTTCGACCCAGTTAAAGCAGGGTGCACCAAGACCTCGATATGGGAGCGCAAAGACGCTAGCGCGGAGGGCGCCCCCTCTTTGACTTTTGGAGCATGGTGCCGGTGCGCAAGGTTCAGCTAGGCGCTGGTGTGCCAGCCCCCTAGTGTTGAGGCACCAGACACAATCCAGACATACGTGCGGCAAGACTATGGTGCAGATGAGCCCAGGCGAACCTCCACCTCGGTGCCCTAGGCATGCACCGAGGAATCTTGAAGGATGTTTTTGGGCTATGAGATGCTACACATTAATACAATATGGTTCTCCAAGTTCGAATGAACGTCCCAAAGTTGTGACATCAAAAATCGATGCCAGCATGTACAAATTTTTTACATGTTACAAATGGTCGCATAAATTTAATCATGACATTGTTGCACTTGGTCTCGACATTGTGGCACTTGGTCTGGGCAATGTGGCGTTAAAGCCAGACTCAGTCAAACGCGCCTCTATTCACACTATGTCACACCCATAACACGGGACGAGCATTTGTCTAATTCATTGAGCACTGCGATGTTTGGTCTCGATTTCGCTGTGATAAGACCAGACTCCATCAAACGCTTTTATTATTAGTTTGTTCATATCAAATATAGTGGTTAATCAACAATGAAATTGATTGAGCGTCACAGTGTCAAGTGTCGGCGTTGTGGCACTAGTTAAGTTTCTGGGATTATTCGGGTAAAGGCTGAAATATGTTGTTACACGCGGCCACGATTATTGCAGATGGAGCCTAGGCGTGAAAGCTAGCACTTCGGCTTCATTTAGAGATCGCTTAGCACTGTGGTGCTAGACCTCTTTCACCGTATGGGTTGAGGCATATGTTGAGTGGACGAAAAGAGAACCCTCACAGTAGTTTAAGAAACAATGGTATCGGGTGAGCCCAATATGATGCCAACAAAATCTATCTATAAAAATGTGTATTTAACAAAATGTGAGAAGTATCAGATCATTAGTAATTGGAAGACAAGTACGCTAAAAGAAAAAGTCTGAGATACTTTTGGTGAAAAAAAGGGCTCATCATTCTATTTAAAACTAGGGAAAAAAATATTACGTCCGAAATCCGACATAAGTTGCATTCAGACAACAAACGTGATATAACGGAGGTCTGAGCTCTGCTCCATCCAACCATATCACGCTGTTGTTCGGAGATAGCTCTGTGTTCGAACAAACGCAATATTTTTTTCTCCTAGGAGCATGCTTGTAGTAGTTTTTTTTGCACATTTTTTATTTTCCAAAAGTTGTCATAACCCTTCTGCTAACTTCTTTTTCTTCTAAAAATTTGTATGATCAAAATTTATTTTTTAGAAGTACTTTTTTGTAAAATACGGTAGCAACCGCACTTAAGGAATTGCAGTTTCAAAATGCAAAAATATACATATCCAAGTAACATTTAAAATATCATTCAATTTTTAAATTATTTGTATTACTTTATTCTGCTAAATGTTTATACCATAATAAATAGATACAAGACAATATATAAATACAAACATAGTCCTAAAGAACAACATCATTAAAAAAGATTGCATACAATAACTATTATCAAATGATTTCACAACAAAGAAATAAACTCTTTGCAAATATAAAATAAAAATTGCATTCAATCCCTCTTCTATAGGAAAAATTATTCCATACGGATCGGACACCGCATGCAGCATGCATGCGGTGTCCGATCCGGACCGTAAATCACCTGGTTTACGGTCCTGATATATTTCGGTGGGCCCCACCTAAAATTTTTTATTTTTATTTTTTAAAAATGTAAATAATCCTGACCGTAGATCACTGTGATCTACGGCCAATGTGATCTACGGCCAAGATCGAACACCGCATGCAGAGATGCATGCGGTGTCCGTACGCAATAGTCCCTCCTTCTATAGACATTTGTAAGTTTTAAATACAATTATTTTGTATAACTCCACAGTATCAAATAACATATTCTACAAATGAAACATACTACTGGATATGGAGACATAAAATGCATATCTGAAAGGAATTTGAGCAATTGTCAAAAATTATTACAAAAATAGCTAAGATGGGCTCAAAGCTAATAATGCAGACTGAAACAAAGCTGAAAATGGCTCAGAAAGGCTGGGATCCTCGGCCTTAATATTTATCTGAGCTTTTGTTGATGATGTATTGATGAGACACTCAACAAGAAAGAAGGGAGAATTTTCGCCATCCTTCTGTGCGAAGAAAAAAAATTTGAGATTTGGCGGCTGGCCGCCAGAGGCGATGCACTGAATGGAATGACCCTGCATGTGTCTGTGAAGCGTATGAGGTATCGTCAAGGCGACCACTCCTTTTGGATTTATTGAGAATTCCTGGAAAGAAGATGAGGCACTTAACAACAATGTTGAAAGCACAGCATGGAGAATGAAAAGTGTAACCTTTGTTTACTTGCATGTTTCAAGTTACAAGGAACATATCTTCGACATATGAAAAATAGAGATAGCAAGGTAGAGAGAATGATAAAAGTAAAGCTATATTCATACAAATAGACAGTTTGAGGCAGGGGAAGGAAAAAAAATGGAAGAGATCTACAAAAGTCTGCAACTGTTAACTAAGTGAGAGTGTCATCATATAACATAGATGAAATTAAATTATCAAATTAGAAAATTTCAACCCATTTTAAATATCTCACTTTTCAATATAAATAAATGTAAAAATAAAAGGATTAATTCTCTTTTAATCTCCTATGAGTTAAATGTTATAAAAGCATCTCATCTCCCATGAGCTCGCAGAAACATTGAACCCGATGCCCTACTTGCATTTGCCTCCCATGCATTCTGGCATCTCTAATTTGTGCTCAGTTTGCCTAAAGATTCATTTTCTTACTGTGTCAAATTGCCTCCCTTGCATGCCAAATCAACTTTCATTTTGTTTTCTTTGATGTCTCAAATTTTTTTAGCAAGTGGATGAATCTAGTGCTAATTAAGTTTAAGAGTTAGAATATTAATCATATGGTTGAAGTATTTGGATTAAAGGGTAGAGGCGTGCAGAAATATTTAAAGAATAGATCCAATCAAAACTAAATCAATCAATCTGGCTTAATATTAGTTCATGTCGGTTCAATTCTAGCTTTAAAATGCTCAAACCAAGTCTACCGATTTTCGGTTCTAATAGACGATTAATCTAAATCAAATCAAAATTGATTTGAAGTGCTTAACATAGCTAATTACAAAACTAGCACCAAGAAGTGTGAGAATTTAAAAAGTAGATGAAAGAGGATGCTAGTTTTGTAAATAGCAATATTTCAAGTGCTATATATGTAATTGCCCCTTCTAAAATTTAAAAGATGTGAAATAATCGTAGATTACAATTTTCTTTTAATTTCTAAATGGCATTATCTTATTTTAAATCAATTCTAGAATGAATGTTATATTTTTGTTTACTTAACTTTGATTTTATAATGTATGATTCTGTCCGTCATATGACCATGACTATTTAATTCTAGAATGCCCATTTTATGTGATTATGTCTATATGCTGATATTTGATAACCAGGTGTCCGGATCCATATTTCTAATTGTTAATTTTAACTATATATGATCTAGGCAAGTGAGAAACTAGACTATATCTGAATCCAAAAATCTAGCCAAACTAACAAATATGAAACTCAATCAAATCTAAGCAAATTCAAGTTAGGTATGCAATCATTCTTAAAGTAAAATTGGCACTCATTTTTGGGTTGACTCTCCTAACAGTTTATGTAATCAGCAGACTGCCATCTAAGCTACACATGAAATCGCACCAATAAGCTACCCTATTATGGAGCCACCCCCATACTCTCATCTTAAGGTATTTAATTGCTCTTGCTTCCCTTAATGACAACCACTCTCCAGATAAGTTAGCTCCAAGATCAACTCCCTGCATTATCTTAGGATAGCAAAAATCTCAAAAGGTATATCGAAACTCTCAAAACTCAAAAAGTTATAATTTCCCATCATGAAATCGTTGATGAGTAACAGCTTTTCTCGACTAAATTAGCATACCTCAACTCTTACAAATTCACACAATCAGCCTCCGCTCCACTAATTTTAATCCCTTTTTTTCATATTTCCCTCCCTCACAGCTACAATGCCCAATGCTAACAGACATCATATCCCCTTCAAAGCCAACTTCTACAACTACTTCAACTACCACTGTCATTTCTGAGTAAACCACAATGGATCCACCAATTCACTCATTACCCTCACTTTCCATACTACGCACATCGCCGCAAGAAATCCAGCATGCGCAGTCCAAAGACCACATGCAAACATACCTCAAACAAGATACTTCAAAGTCAAACCCATATTCGATCGCATCCATCACCAAACCATTCAGCTTGATCTTACATGTTACACCCATGTCGTCCAACACAAACACCAGCTATAAGCAATGTTCCAAGAATTCCTTGCCTTGCTACAACCACCTGAAAATTGGTTACCCCACCATCCAAGCAAACCATTATTGGTTGTAGGTGTAAATTCAAGATAAGGCTTAATTTTGATGAAACCTTTACTTGGACTAAGGGTATCTAATGGCATTCCACCATCGTATTAGTAAAGCAGAAGTTAAGAGGTTTTAAAGAAAATGAAGCATGAAAAAGTAGTAGGACCTGCTGGTATTCCAATAGAAGTGTGGAAAAAAAAAAGTTAGCAAATCTAGGAATTTCTTAGCTTGCTAAACGTTTTAATATTATTTTAAAAACTAAAAAAGATGCATAATGAGTGGAGAAAGAGTCAATGGTTCCTATTGTTAAGAATGTTCCTATTGTTAAGAATAAAAGAGAAACACAAGGTGTGCAAATTATAGAGGAATTAAGTAAATGGATAGGGATCGGCTTAAAGCCCATAACATTTTGCATTAGTTATGAATGCCCATAACATTTTGCATTAGTTATGAATGCCCATAACATTTAAGAGGTTTTAAGGGGACTTTATGTCATTCCACCGTTGTATTAGTAAAGTAGAAGTGAAGAGGTTTTAAAGAAAATGAAGTGTGTAAAAGTAGTAGGACCTGAGGGTATTCCAATAGAAGTGTGGTAATGTTTAGGAAATCTAGGAATTTCTTAGTTTGCTAAACTTTTTAATATTATTTTAAAAACTAAGAAGATGCATGATGAGTGTAGAAAGAGTCTAAGGATCCTATTGTTAAGAATAAAAGAGATAAACAAGAGTGTGCAAATTATAGAATAATTAAGTTAATTGGTAGGGATTGAATTTATGCCCTTCACTTTTTGCATTAGTTATGAATGCTCTTGCTGGACATTTAGAGGAGGATGTAACTTTGTGTATGTTTTTTGTTGATGATATCCTTCTTATGGATAAGACTATAGAGAATTAAAGAATAACTTGAATTATGGACATCAACATTAGAGTCTAAAGACTTTTATTTGAGTAAATCTAAAACTAAAAACAAAAAATGTAATTTTAGTAATAGTAGATCTAGTGGCATTACTATGATAATGGGTGATCAAGTCCTTAAAAGGAGTGAATATTTTAGATATCTCGAGTTTATTGTTAAAATTTGGATGGTTGAAGTAATGAAATGCATCAGGCCTATTATGTGATAGAAAAGTACCGCTTCGACTTAAAAGGAAAATTTTATAAGATGATGGTGAGACATGCAATGCTTTATGGAGCAGATTGTTGGCCCGTAAAAGAAAAGCATAAAATTAAGTTAAATGTTGCTGAGATGAGAATGCTCGAGTGGATGAGTGGTTTTACACTATTAGACAAAATACGATACTAATATCCATGAAATGGTTGGAGTAGCTCTAGCGGTTCATTCTTTAATTCAGAATTTGCAAGAAATACACTGACAAAATCTCTATGACATGCTATTGCTCATTTCAAGGAAATAGAGTTGTCTCATGGTGTGTTAGAAAATAGCAGGTCATTACTAGATCATCAATCGAGGTAAAATATAGAACCCTAATAACAACAACAATCGACACATGAGTTTTTTGCTTAATACAACAACAACAACAA
>NEWO01000062.1:173852-190786 GCA_003013225.1 Phalaenopsis aphrodite
CATGACCCTTGCTAAAAAACTAGCCTTCCAAACATGCAACAAATATATAGAAGTTATCATCATTTCATGCGAGATCATTTTTTCAAGGAAATAATTATTCTTCATAACACTTACGAGCATATCACAGACATTCACCAAAGCCACAACCATAGAGCTCCACAAGGGGAAAGGGAGGGGATAATAACTAAAGCATCTTCACGTTATTGTTGCAGATTCTGTCACATGGAAGACTTACCCCTTGTTAAAACAAAACTCAACGACTACATTACTATCTATCCATCATTGGTGTTTACCTCCTGCAGCATAATAATACCCCTGCACTCTAAATTCCTGATAGCCAAACAAACCTACAATGGCTCAGTTCAATCAAGTTCTAGCTGATGGAGCCTCATTTGAGCCTTACTAAAATCAACTTGCACACGCAAAGACTCTGTTTGACCTGTCAAAGTATGTTTAAAAGCCAGTCAAACCAATTCAAAGTTCATACTTCATTTAAAAAGATTTTTGTAGAGTTTTTAGTCCAAGCTTGTCAAAAGTTTAAAATACAAATTACTTGTACTAGAGCATCAAGTTTCTCATCATAGTTAACAAAATGTCACAACACACTTGGAGCTTTCTTGGTGATAGCTCCTCTAAGGATATCAACATGGACATCCTCTCAAGAAATCAATCTATGATTAATCATCAAATCATCTTACCATTCATCAGCATATCTTGATGCACATCTACATGGGACAAGGCCTCAGGACATCAATCCAAGATTTGATTGGTTCTTTTCATCCACCTTCTGAAATGCTTCTTCTGACAAAATCACATTCAAACCTTGATGCTAGCAACACTCATTTTGCCCTAAGAACTAGATCGTCAATCTTGCCAACTTCAACTTCAACTTTTTATTCAATTATAAGAGCAAGAAGAGATGGGTGAAGAATGGTTTTTAACACCTATTGAGTAAAACCCTTGTAGAAATAAAGATTACTACACTCCAATTAGCCTTATCCTTCATCTAGCTCAACCATCTTTCCATTGTAAAGGTTTTGGTCGCAGTCAGCCTCCCTGCATTTCTAGGTAGTGCCGGTATGCATCCATGACAGCTGTTGTTGGAAAAAACTAGTGATATCATCATGATGCAGGAGTCAACTAGCGGTGGAAGAAACAAAAAATGGAGTCAGGTTGAATAATTCAAATTCTTGGATAAACACATCTCCAACAATTTTCTTTCTTCTAGTTCATGCAGCATCCCAATGCACAGGTTCTGAACAGTAAATTCTTTAGCCTACCTACGATTATGGACAGCACCAGAGACTAAAACCTAGAGAGCACCTACTGATCCATGACGATAATATTTGTGGTTGGAGAACCAAAAACACCATGGTACAGTGAATTATCCAGCAGTAAGAGCAGTGGGAGATGGAATCAAGCTGCAAAACATCATGGGCTATCCTCCATAATATACTGTACGCTAGAAAAGAGGAAGAGAAGGAAAGAAAACAAAGAAAACTTTTGGTATTGTATTATACGTATTTGCTTTTACAAGCATGACATGCTGAGGTATTCATAGAATCCACAAAATACAATGTGGAAATTTTAAAAAAATTAATAACCAAAGTATAGCCGTGAAAAACTAAAATATATTTAGTAACAAACACAAACAACAAGAAAACACTAATAATTAGATATAAAGCTATATTAATAGCCATTTTGGCTTAGAAATTTCCGGATAAACACATAATAAGAGAGATATTCAAATGGAAAACCATGAACGAAAGTATGATAGGACTTGACCCAATTGCCACTTTAAACATAAGATCGGTATTGATTTTTAGAAGACTTTCAAACAGTTGCAGTGACGTCAATAAAAGAAACAAAGTGAAACAAAGAATGAACAACTCATAAAAAATACAAGCTTTTGGTACAATGTCAGCGACAATATTCATCTGGTTGTCAAAGAAAAGAGAATTTAAGGTGATGTGGAGGCTCATTAAATAGTAAACACCTAACTTTGAGCAGAAAAGCAATGAGCAAGGGTCGATGTCAAAGCAATAGTCCACCTGGAAAAATTTGTCTAGACAATACAGAGCATCAATTCTAAGTAAAATTTATGTCAGATCAAAGGGCTGAAAATGATAGTTCTGGTAAGAGTAAATGTTCAAATTTCTTAGAATTTCAAAAAGTTACAACAGAGGAATCCTCTAGAAAGGTTTGATTCTTATTGAAAAAAAAATTCAGAGGGATGCATGCTTTTAGAGGGGATTTCTTTATAACCTATAAATATAAAGCTCACACTTAGAAAATTTTCAACCCTCCAAATAAACTGACCAGATTAACTATTTATGAACTTGGCCAGGGTAAATTTAAGAGGTATTAGAATTGGTGTACAATTTGATGAGATAACCTCATCCCTAAGCATACCCAACCAAGCAACCCTCGTCCATATTAAATTAAAAGGCCAAGTCACCACACTGACTTTGAATTAGCATGACTACTCCATAAGGATAACACGAACTTCATTTCAATAATCAATTGAAGTTTTGTAAAGCAGAGCAAAGAAAAAATTGGGGAGGTTCATAACCTCTTTAAGAGCCAGCAAAAGTAGGCAACATTTTTTTGTAAGGAATGTCAGGGACAAACCTTTTTTCAGATAACTGTATTTCACCAATAGCTCACAACAACGGAGCACAGCAACAGAAACAATTTGAAAAATGTTTATAATTCTCAAATTTATGGTGACAAAACGAGAAGATAAAATTGGCATCCAAAACCATTGCATGCTCCATACTGGCAGCCAGTGTCTGGGGACTTGGTACCGTATGAGATATTAGCATGATTCAATCTAAAATATTAAGCATGGTGTCTCTACAATTTAAGATAGAATAGAACAACAAAGACCAACAGAAACGCTGCTAAAAATAAAATCAACCAAAACTCTTTGGTTTAAAGATAATCGAAAAAGAAATAATGATGCTACCTGTAACAAAGAAGTTGCTAGCTGGCCCCACTTTTTTTGGAAACTCCCGGGATCTAAGACTGCTTTTGGATTAAGCTTTAGAGTTGGAGGTGGCCGGGTATCAAGAGTACCCAAACCAAGAAGATCGTCAAGGACTGATGAAGCCTGTGATAGCATTGTTGGCATTGCAAGGCTTGCGAAATTAGACTCAGGTTGCCCTTGCTTATCCTCCAAAGATATTAATGAGGCATCATAGCCAGGTGCACTGTATGCTGAATCATTATTGCTCAGTCCTCGACTTTCTTCCTTTTCAGATGTGCTAAGGAGTAAATCATTGTCGCTGGCTTCAAAACTCTGATCGGGTATTACATTTTCTACAGAGCCAGCACCAAGGGACAAGCTCCCAAGTTCTTCACTAAACTCAAATGGTCCACGATGCTCTTTATCAGTAAACATGTAAGCAGGCTGCAATTTTGCTTTGTTATTCACGTGAAATCAGTGTTGAGCAAAACATAGTTAAAAAATGCTAACCATGCAGGAAACATAATTCAGAAGGAATAGGCATTTACAAACAAAGAAGGAAGAAATTAGTGCAAAATGGATGAAAAATTAGCGGCTAACATCCAACACAAAATATGCAGCATTAAACAAACATGATGAGGCGTCAAATTTACTGATATAGACATGGATAACATAAAGAACATGCTATGCATGAATGATAAGCCTTTTCTACTCAGCATGCCTTGTTTCATATGGAGATATTGAGATCATAAGGAAAAAGTAAACATCCTATGTGATTACCAGAATAAAGTTTAGGGTTCACTCTGTATTGTCAATATTTCAGAACACAGAGAATGGAAACGATACAAGAAAATTGTAGTTGATTGAAAGATTTTGAACAAATTTGTGAGGCAATCTCTTATCCAAGTTATTGCATTCATACACAGAAGCATGGCCAATAAAAATGACACTCAAACGTTACGCTCAAAACCAATCAAAAGCCAAGCGATTGTCTAACCATGTATCTAGCCACTGCCCTCATTTATCTATTGATTGTCCAACAACCACTTATAGTTAATTGAATTGATACAACAGAGCAAATTAAACAGCATTAGAAGAGTAATAACGACAATGACATGATAAATATCTATGCTGCAACTTGAGAGAGGTGTCGGAATTTTAAGATTATTATATTTTAGTATTTTCTATTTTTATAATATTAAATTGTTCATATTTTTTTATTTCTATTTCCTTTTTCTAGCATGGAGATTTTGTGGCTTTCCTAATTTGGTAGCATTTCCTTGATATTTATCTTGTAATCATTTCTTATGAAATTGAAAAAGAATATTTTTTTTTCATCTCCCAAAAACTACATTGCATCTGATTGCCTAAACAAGAGGGTGATCTCTGTCATCGAGCAAAAAACAATGAAAGAAATAGACGGTGACATAACAAAAAATGAAGATGTTAGAGAGGAGCCCTTGGCAGACCATTTTTCTAAAATGACCTAATCATTTAGCATAATCAGAATGATCTAATTGCCCAAACAAGAGGGTGGTTTCTTTCATTGAGTAAAGAGAAGCAGAAAAAATGGACAGTAACATAAGAAAAAATGGCGAGGTCAGAAAGAAGCTCGTGGTAGATCATTTTTCTAAAATGACCTAATCATTTCACATAATGAGGATTATCCGATTGCCCAAACAGGAGGGTCTTTCATTGAGCAGGGAACAATGGAATAAATGAACGGTGACAACAAAAATGAGGATGTTAGAGAGAAGCTCGTGGTAGATTGTTTTTCTAGAATGGCTTGAACATTTCACAACCAAGAAATGCTTCAAATTTTATAGTTTTAGTCACATTACATATAATTTTCCAAACAAGAGGATGATATCTTTCATTGAGAGGGTGCAGCGGAAGAAATAGACAGTCACATATGAAAAAATAATGATGTTAGAGAAGAGCTCGTGGTAGATCATTTTTTTAAAATGACCTAATCATTTCACATAAGAAAATTAATGATATTTCCCACATTGATAACTTTTTTTTTAATTGGGTGATTAGATTGTGTGGATTGCCTAGCCATTATTTTGCTAGATATGTAAAATTATGAGATAAAAGACGACAACTCACTTATAATTTTTCAATATTAACCACCCAACGTTAATTGATAAATTTAAACACTCAATAAAAATTTGGGTGATTTCTTGATCTGAC
The DNA here is from genome assembly GCA_003013225.1 of Phalaenopsis aphrodite. Lineage (NCBI taxonomy): Eukaryota > Viridiplantae > Streptophyta > Magnoliopsida > Asparagales > Orchidaceae > Phalaenopsis > Phalaenopsis aphrodite. Next base: position 179,014 of record NEWO01000062.1, read on the forward strand.
TAATTAAAGAGCATATGTCTAGTCGGGGTTTGATAATACATATGGTTTTTTTTGCAAACAATTTAGCTAATAATAGGTCTACAAGCATTTGTCCATTTGAAATAAGTATCAGTTTTCAACAAAGAGAGTCTTGAACTTCATGCTGAGTTTAGGCATATTGAATTTGAACTCCACATACATGAAGTGCACGAAGATATTCACCAAAAATTAACTTTCAATTATAAAAATTAGGATTCAACTACCAATTTGAACAAAAAGTATGTGTGTGTACACAAATTGCTAAGAAAATTGTCGGTTGTAACACTTATGAGAGTAAATGTAAGAAAAGCTAGACCATTTAAAATCAAGTAACTATGACAAACCAACATGTGATGATGCCAAGGTCGCATTAAAAGAAGCACAATAGTTATGCCCTGATTTGTGTGATGGATATCAAAGTTTAAATTTGCTAGAGCCAAATATTTTTCTTTTCGAACATATTTAATGGAGATCGACAATTTTACACTCATTAGAATATACTTGTTATTTTATTGCATAGTCATTTGGTTTTTAGTTTAGGGCTGAAGACAAGTTGAGTCCTTGGTTTCATTAGGTTAGGGTTTTGACAAGTTTCAATGTTAAATATGTAGCCAGAATTAGTGATTGATTCATTTCTATTGATCTGATTATAAATAATATAGCGAGTCCACTAATTGTGATTCTCAACATTTTTCATTCCACATAAATGTTTTCAGTAGTTAGAATTGTAGTGTGATCAGCATAATCATTGGAATGTGACTTGGACTTTCTTGCTAGATGGGTTTCACTTGATAATCTTCTGTCTGTTCAAAATGATAAGCTTGCGACCAACTCTTTCCAATTAATAGCAAACCATTACCATAATATCGACTTATGATAATTATAAATGTTAAGTCATAAAGAAACAATTCTAAATTTGGTATGCTTGATTGGATGCTAAATCATTCAAGTGCAATTGGTAGACCAGTTTCTAGCGGATGTCCTTAAACAAGCATGGGATTTGGATTTCTTTGCCTAGAGATATCTTTCTTTTTCTTCCCGACTACATAATTCACTATTGATTTTCACAATGGAATCGAATTTAGTCATATTTAATACAATTGGATCTCTGATTATATGATGAATCTCAATCAAATTGCTATTTTATGGTTTAAATGCTCTTGTTAAATTTGTTTAACCTAGAATATCACTAAATTATTATTTGGACAGATTATTCGTATTTTCTTATTTTCATCAAAACAAGTGTTTATTTTGATTGTTGGTTTCTAAGACTACAAACTATAAAAATTGATTAGTGGAAATTTCAACATCGGCATCATTTAATTGCAATAGGTTCTAAGAGAATTTAGGATTTCAACATTAGAAAGATTTAGTTGTAATACAAAATTCAACATCTGTTCTCAATCCTAAGACATTTTAAATTTTATTTCACCAAAAAAAAAGACATTCTAAATAAATACACCAATAAAAATAGCAAGATAAAGTTAATATGGAAAATTAGAAAAAGAAAAAAAAAAACTAAATCAAAGTTTAACATTAATGGAAATGGTGCAAAAAAATACGCATGAGTTAAAACTTCCAAAAAAACAATAAATAAAATGAAAAGAATAGCTTAAGCAAAACGAATTAGTGTGAATAGATCCAATGATGATGGTAACGAATTATCTTTTTATAATTTAATAAAAAATTTGTCAATCAAACAAATGCTCCAAAATCTCACGTCTCTTTCGAAGACTTAAATGGGTTCACATTCAATCCTAGCCCTCTGCCTTTAAAACATCTTCTATTAAAGCTGGCATATCCTCACTTTCACATCAATCTATAGGATACTTTTTATTTCGCAATTTTGTTTGTTTTGTTATCCAAGCAAAGCTCCTTATTTAGACTCTCACTCCTAAGATAATATTTTTCATATTTCTATGATTTCATCGCACTAAATAACGTAATATTATAGATTTTATCAAATAAAAAAAAATCAAAAGAAATAGAATACGCAATTGTAGCACAAGAACTAAATGAAAATACTTCTTTCCAGATTGAAGGTCCATTTTCAGTAAAAAATTCAAAAAGGTTAAATTCAGGTCAATAATGATGAAAAATACCTTTTGATATAAAACCGAGAGGGTATTAAATTCATCAAATATGTGATCTTTAATTTCACTGCTCTGGGTATCAGTAAAAACTGAAACTGCTTGTTTGGGTGGATTTACAACACGTTCAGCCAAAGATACATCATATTGCAGAAGCCTGTAGTAGAATAAGGCTCTATCATGAACATCCTACAAAAAACAACTGTTCAAAAAAAAGAAATAACACAAAATGCTCTAAAACGCATACAAGCTCCAATAAAATATTCCAAACTTCTCATTGATGATAAAAGAAGTGTACCTGATGAGAATCAGCCAAGCCAGCTGCTAATGCAGCACCCAAGGCCTTCTGTACCTCAGGAGGCCTTTTAAAGAAACATTTCATTGTTGCAGTCAAAAGATGTAATCGAACCTTCAAAATGACAAGAGGATTGGTTTATATAAATTTTGAAGTAATCATTCAGTGTTCAAGCGCCTGGATAACTATTGTGATAACGAAATCAAAGAACTATTAAAAGATATCAACTAATTATGAGAAAATTGAGTCATGACGTTGAATGTAATTGCTCCTCAATAATCAGTGAAAGTTACCAGTCCCTGGATTTCTTAATGGCATAGAGCACTTCAAGAAAAGAACTCAAAGAAATTCCAATATTGTCTCAAAACCGAATACTGGAAGTTGAAGGATAATCCTAGTCTCCTCTCCTTGAGCTGTTTGTTCCTTTAAATACATGAACATTACAGACTTTTACCAAGAGTATGGGAAATCAATTCATCTTGTTCGGACATGGTGAAGATTGGACAAAAGAAAAATTAAACCAGAATTAGCACCCAAAAATGACATCGCTAGATAATAAAAGAAAGAAACCTGAACTATATGATTTCATGTAAGAAATCCACTTCATTATTTAGCTTCAACAATTTAGAGGATAGCAACGAAAAGGTAATAGGTTTCATTTGCAGGTTAGAAAATCCTATATGATTCCAATGGGTATATTTTGAATAAGAGAAAAGTAAGTACATATATTTCCCATTTTAAAAAGAAAATCCACACAGAATACTAGAGTATTCGGTAGACTTAGGTTTGTTTGGAACAACTTTCTGGCTGCTTTGTTTTTCAGACCGCCACCACATTTGTGTTTAAGAAACTATTTTCTTGCTAATTTTTAGAAATTTCTATGATAGAAAGTTGTTTTTTTTTAAGTGGCTATCAGAGAGCCGTGGTCAAACTTTTTGAAATTAAAACAATTTTATATTAGTCATCGTAACTTTTTGAACAACAGCTTCTTCTGCGGCTGCCCCAAATAAAGCCTTAATGGCAAAAGCATACCGCATATTTTTCTTCAACAGGCAACAGCTTGAAATGAACCTTTCTCGCATTCAACTTCAAAACCCACAGTGTTTGGTTATAGAACAGAGCAGGTAGAACTAAATAATGACACCTCAGATTATTTTAGAGCCCAGTGAGTAAAAAAAAGTTATAAATAGCCATTACCGCTATATATAAATTTGATGCTGACTTTACAAATGAATTATTTAGGCTCCAAAAAAACAAGTAGACATTTTGCAATATATTAAAAACATAATTTTACTAATGGTAAATTTGAAATTAGAAGTTTACGAGGAAAAATAAGTTTTTCCTTCAAGCTTTTCATAACATTAACTGAACATATTCTTTCAAGAATTCCTGTTTGGAACATCCATAAAATGAACAGTGAGAAAATGGCGCCAGGAAGAACACAAACTAATGCAAAAGATAAAGTGTCATAATCGTAAGATACCACAGAACATGTAATAATCAAGCAGAAGTTCTGAAGAACAACATTAAATAACTTCTTATGCCACACACGGAGACTTCAATTTGGGCAGAATGGCTTGTTTAATGAAAATAATCGCAATAAATTTATATTAATATCAGCAATGAAACAGAATCAAGCCCAAGTCAATTTTTCTATAATAGAAGACACCATCAAGAAACCAATTACCTCAGCGGCGTGCTCCTCATCCCAGTTCTCCAGAAGACTTTCTAGAATGTAAGGAGCATCAAGCATATCATTGGAATATTCTCCAAGCATCCATATCAAAGCTGCTTTACCCTTAGGTTCTTGGACATTTTTGCTACTGATATTTCCAACAACTGCAATACAATCATGACTCCATTGAGGATATTTCCTCAAAAGGTCTTTTACCAAAACCTGTATATTGTTCCAAAAAACAGAAATTTAATTGATTTCAGTGCATCCAGAACTTAATCACACACTCCTGGAAAATAAGTAACAATACTCCGAAAATAAAATCCCTCCTCAATCGAAACTTACAAGTGTTTCAGCAGTCACATAATCCTTCTCCATTTCCAAGAACTGAAGAAGCCTATCAACAATTGCATTAACATCATATTGTTGCAATGCTATTTTTCCAACTGCCCTGATTGACTCCCTTGAAATAGAAATATCAACATTTGCAACATATTCACAAAGCTCAGTCACTGAGGAAACAGAATAGAGCAAAAAACAAAGAAAATGGAAAAAAAACAAGGAAAAAAAAATCAATATGGCACAAAAGTGAAGCATAATTAGGAATGGCTAGGAATATAGCTGCTTCATTAAAACAATTTTTGTCGATAGTACTTAACCAATTTCATAGGTATTGCTCTCATTTGCTATGGCAGTCAACATCTCAAGTTTCAACTTTTGCACATATGATGGTTCGCTGTACTGACAGTAGAAGTGTTTGTAGTCTGAAGAGAACAAAATCGGAGCTCGCATCACTAATAGATGTAAGTGGCTCAACACGGCGTATGATTGTTCAGGGCTACCGGAACTCACTAGCGTGAGTAAAGGTGCTTTAATGCGTTCATAAACCTATGAAAGACTTTTGACGCTTAATAAATGGATAGCTTCTATATGAAAAATCTAGCACAAGATGTAAAATAAGTAATGTATTAACAGATACTGTCAACAGAAATAGCAATAAATGCAAACTAAATTAGAAATGACAAAACAAATACTGATATGAGCAAAAGAAACCAATAAAAGAAATGAAACAGCTAGCTGAACTAATGATTAAAATAACGCATTCCATGTATATCTAATTGCCATTGCGCATAAACACATGCAAGTATACACTTCAAACCCACTTTAAGCATACAATTCAATATGATTAAATTCCTTAAGAGAACAATGCTTAGGGTTCAACTTGAAAATATATAGTTATTAGTAAATTTATAGAAAGTACGGTATCAAGCAGATAGATAGCCAGAGAAATTAACAAGGTCGGATAATTTTCTAAATTAAATTATTCAAGCACATATATTTATTATTCTTGTTATTAATAAGATATTTTCTGTATTAAAAAAAAAACAGATGGTTATCAACTTAGATACATTTGATTTACTTAGGAAAGGTCCTATAATTTAATTTACAGTTATTTATTTGGTCTCATCCTCCTTGAAGTCACAATGATTGATACTCTAAGAGATGATCCATAAATTTACATTCTCCCACATTACCTATGGGGATATTTGGTTACAAGATTTATATGGCTTAAAACTAAAATGCAGCACACTAATAATTAAACTAGCAACATTCCTTCTATACCTAATTTCCATTGTGCATAAAAACATCTTAAAGTATACACTTCACACCCTCTTTACGCAAACAATACAATATGATTAAATATCAGTTATGATAACAGAACTTTGGATTCAACTTTAAGATATATGGTTGTTGATAAAACTTGCAGAAAGTATGGTATCAAGACGATATGCAGAAAAATATATCAGGATCGGATAAATTTTTAAATAAAATTATTTAAATTCATTAAAAGTGATAATTGTTTGATCTACTCAACGAATAAGATCACATGGAACTCTTTCCAAAACCCTGTTTATATATATATATATATATATATATATATATGAGATCGAGCTGCTCCGCTCAATTCCCTGGCTTGATCGTGCTCGAAGACGACCTGCGTTCGTCGACTCCTTCACCGTCGTCACGTCTCGTTGCTTCTATGGACGTCGAACTGCGAGTCGCGTAAAGCCGCGATCGTCGTCTCGTCTGTGTGGTCGCCCCAACCCTGCATGGTCATCTCGTCTGCGCGGCCGTCCCAACATTTCGGCTCGTCTTCGTCGTCTCGTCTGCGTGGTTCTCCTCTCGCTCTCGTTCGCTGCAACTTTGCCTTGTCGAGCTGCGAGTTCTGCAGCTTCGACAATTGCCGGGCAGAGCATTTTTGCTGTGATTTCTGTGATTTGCTGTGATGGAGCTTCCTTCGTCCACGGTTGAACCTGTCAAAATCTCATTTGCCCATGTGGTGGGTAATTCTCAGAGGGAGACGACGGTTGTCTTCCCCTCAAGTTATAACGAGCAATGGGAAGGTGATTGCCCCTTTATCAAGATTGCAAATAGGAAAAGTGAGAAAACAACATTTTTTTTCTCTGAGCTAGAAATTTCATCCCTTACTGATAAATTCAACTTTGCTCTTATTGAAAAATTTCAGTGGAGACATCCACCCATGGAAGTTATCAGAAAAACTTTTGATGATCTTAAATTAGCAGGAAAGTGGAAAGTATGGCTCATAGATGAGAGACACGTATTAATTCAACTAATCGTGCCTGAAGACTACACTGAGATTTTTTCCAAAAAATATCTCAACATTGCTGGTAAACCAATGAAGCTACTCAAGTGGTCCCTGATTTTGACCCCAAGCGTGAATCTCCTATTGTACCGGTACGGTTTAGTCTACCTAATCTTAAGCTGCACTTTTTTCATCATCGGGTTCTTTACTCTATTGGTGTCATACTTGGGGACCATTTGAAGCTAAATCTACCAACTTTTAACCTAACCAGACCTTGTGTAGCCAGAATACTTGTTGAAAGAGATATTACCTTACTTGGTGTTACTGAAGTCTGGTTGGGCACAACTCACAATGGATATTGACAACAAATTGTTATGGAGTATAGATCCTCTTATTGTTCTCATTGTATGATGTTTGGGCACCCAATCTTGATAAATGTTATAAGCTTCATCCTAATTTGAAATTTAAAGATCAAGTGAATAAGAATGGATCTGACCCCGCTGCTTTGGATATATCTATTCCATCTGAAAAGAAAACTACCACATAACAGGTTATGGTGTCTGAGTTAATCGCCCCTGTAGATCCTCCCTCTGAAAATACTATTTATGCGATCGATGAGAAGCTAGATGACCCTGCTGAGAAACCTACACTTTCAAACTCTCCTCAGCTACAGGAAGCATTAGGTGAAGAGGAGACATTTCATGTTTCACACACACTTGAACCTAGAGTCGTTGCAACAGTTGACAATCCTTCTTTTGGTGCTCATCAGCTTTTATCTGCCCGGCGTTCTGTTTACCAACACGATGATCAGATGAGCCAGTCTTCTGAGGAGGAATGACAGGTCTATTCAAGGAGGAAGAAGAAGATTGGAGGTAAACTTCAGCTTGGGAACCTAATGGATGATAATTTGGTTACTTCGGGAAATGACTCGGCACTCAAGAATTTGTTATCTGGATCTAGCCCTAGAACTAGAGGCAAAGACATGACTAAACTGGCTCGTCACTAGCTACTCTTTTCTGCGATTTTGATACCTTTTTCTTTGTTTCCCTGTATCTTTTCTCTTTTGGGGTGTTTATGTGTGTTGTATCATATAGGTAGGGTGCCTCTATTGAGCCCTCTCATATAACTTTTATGTATCTTTCCTATTTTAATAGATTTAGCCCTCGGGCTTTTCAAAAAAAATTATATATATATATATATATATATATATATATATATATATATATATATATATATATATAGCATCAATTCAGAAAATCCAATGGGCCGTTAGCTCCACCAACAACAACAACAGAGAGATCTTTCAGTAGAGGAATTCACAGCACAGTTCGATCAATTATAAATGAAGTTTAAACTAGTCAAGCCAGAAGAGAACACGACAACCCGATATCTAAGAGGTTTGAAGTCAGCTATTAGTAATGTTATGAAATTACAACCATACTGGGTATTGGGGGATGCTCAAACTTTAGTCTTGAGTGTGGAAATACAATAAAAACAGAGAAAACAACAAAATTCATTCAGGTGACATATCACTAATGACTTTTTTCATTGGATGGAAAAACAGAGCGATTGCAGAGAAGGCATTACCAGATAAGTTCAGAAGCCAAACTAATGTCCAGATGGTTGGGAGAATTTTGTAGAGATTTTTAAGGATTGGTTTGTATGACTTTCTATGAAAAGAAAATGCAGAATAGATTTATGAAATTGGTGCAAGGAAATCGATATATAACATAATGAGATAGAGTTTGCAATATTATGGAGATATGAACAGTAGCTTATTTATAATGCAGAACAAAAATGACATTCATATCAAGGCTAAGGGATACAATTAGATGACCTTTAATTCTCCTTGGGATCAATGACTATATATGCTAATAGAGAGGACAATAAGGACGGAACTAGATTTGCAAGCGAGCTTTGGATACAATGGAGTTAAGTTCCACAGTCATGATTTAATTAGAATTTGAAGATAATAGACAATAATCTAATATGTTAACAAAATAACATCTAGAGCATCTTATGACTAGCAATTAAAATATCATAAGCATAGCAAGGTTATGTAATTCTCTGCCAAAGGCAAATAAAGAGAGATAGTAGTGGGAGGAACATCCCGTTTCTTTAAGTCATGGCCTTCCTTAGTTTAGAAAATATTGAGTATTTACATCTATACATATCTCACTATTTGATTTCATGATAACAAACTTTCTGTGCGCAACCTTATCTATTTGTGTTTGTGTGTGCATGCGCGTGCGCGTGCGCGTGCGTATTTCAAGTAGACCTTCAATTCAAGTAAGTTAAAAATAAATCAAACAGTATTCCGTACAATTCTTTTCAATAAAATTTTAGTTTTGATGGGTTCTAGGGATACATAGAATGTATCTTGTACAATTTGCCAATAAGCTCAGAAATTGAATTAATTAGCCAAAAATACCAACTTATACAGTTTCAATTTTATTATTATTTTTTTAACTTTTTTACTATTATACATGTAATTTCTACATAAAGTTGAACTACTCTTATTTATATTTTTTTTAATTGCATGATTAAATTATTTCTAATTTTTTACCTTAAATTACTCATATTTGGGTTAAAATTTTATATAATAATTTCACGTCAAATAATTTATATTATTAATTTGTATACACATATTAATATACCTGCCTATGATTTAGCCTTGCCACGTTTTCCAAAATTAAATGGTTGAATTAATTATTATCAACCAAATTATTACTACATTTATAATATTATGTCATAGTTTTAATCAAACAAGTTAATAAGATTAATAAATTTACATAAAATTATAATCATTTAATCTAATTAATTCATGCCTACCAACCAAATAAAGCTTGATTTGCATTCATATTTTTTTTATTAACTATGCGGCTAAATTTGATAATAATTTCTTCCCAATAGATTGTTTAATTCAAATAAGTTATGAATTCAAAAATTTCCTCTCTTCATTAGTGTATTTCCTAAATTACTAAAGCTGATATGGAATTAATTAAACTTAGTCCCAAAATATACTTGGTTGAATTTTGGTAAAAAAAAAAAATTTCCTTCATGATTTCCCTCTTGGCTGCTATTATTCTCTACCAAAATCCTAAGCCTCGCTCTTCCAAAAAAACTTTATTAATTTTCTACCTTTCTCAAAACAAATTTCATAAAATATTTCTTTAATTTGGGCAGAAACTTTCAAATTCAGAGTAAATGGCTTAAGAAATCTTGCAAGCATTGAAGTTTGCAAATTATTTCTAAGAAATTCCTTTAATAAATTTTTATTAATTTTATATATTGCAAAGATAATTTTCATCAATATTTGCAAACAATTTTATCACAAGAATTTTTAATTTTGATCTATATATAACTGTATTATATGGTTGTCAAAAAAGCTCGCTGTTTGCGAACAGTTCGTGTTCGGTTCGTCAATGAGTTCGTGTTCAATTCGTTATTTTTTGAAATATAAAATAATTTAAAATAAATTATATATATAAATTTATGATATTTTAAAAAATTAAATTTTATAAATTAAAATATATAATAAATTAGTAATAATAATATATTAATATACTATATTAGTAATATATTGATATAAATATTATATATTTATATAATATAAGTTATATAATTAATATAATATATTATTTATATATATATATATATATTAATATTAAGGACGTGAAACTGGTTTGTCGTTCGCGAACTCGTGTTCGGCTCGTTCGTTAAGAAGCGGCTACGAACAATGAATTCACGAATAATTTCGAACACGAACTTATTTTAAACAAACTAAATTTCAAACGAACCGAACACGAACACAAGCTTTGTTCGTTTACACCCCTACTGTATTATTTGTGTTAATATCACTCTTTTAAAATTTACTTGAAATCATATTTCAACCACGTAAAATTACATAACAAATTTAATAAAATTATATTTAAAATTTAAAGCGTGAATGCGATTTTTTTTAATAAGTTGGCCTTAAGGGAAATATGCACAATTTGAACCCATGATCTCACAGTAGGAAACTACACCCTCAAACACTATGTTATGGGTAAGTGGGCATGTTGAAATTTATTTTACTAAAATCACATTATATTGTTCAGTGAAATAGATCTCTTGAAATCATAATTGCTAAAGTCATTTTACAAGAATTTTTTAATGAAACCAAGTTTTTTAGTGGTAAATTTTCATATCATTTACATCAACTTTGGTTAAATAATATTTCTTCAAATCATTTTGTAAGATTTATTTATCTGTAAATATTTCATATTGTTAAATTTATTAAATTTTATAAGTACCGAAATTAATAGTGTATTTTTCTGAAAATTTATCAAATTCTGAAATTATCTTTGTTGAAATAATCCTTGTCTAGGTAAAAGCAAAGTTTTATTTTTTATGAAATTTTTGTTTGTCTTTGCTGAAATTTAGAGAAGCATTTATTAAAATTTGATTTTACATAGTTTTAAGGTTTTTCATGATACTGGTTAGCCCAAGTTCACATTTATTTAAATCAAGATTGTCTTTCCCAAAATATAGAGTGATCTGCTAATATTAAAATTCACTATTGCTGAAATTTTTGACACAAATTTTAATTTTGCTTCCTGTTGCAAGAAATTTTATAACTACAAAAATCAGATTTTATTTTTGTCAAAATCTAAAAGTACTTTGAAGAAACCTGAGTTTGAGTTTATCAAAATCTAAAATTGGTTTTGTTAAAATAAAATTTTATTTCGTTTCAAATAAAAGTTACATATTGTATACAATTAAAATTTTAAATTACATTGTGTTGATGCAATTTTTTGGATAAATTCACTATGCTAAAATCATTTTTTTATAAACCTATTTTTATTGCAAGTGTATTTATTCTTCATATAAAATTATAAACAAATGAAATCTTAATCTTTTTTTTTATTGCAACCTTTATTAGATTGTATGGTGGTAATTTAAATTATTCATAAAATCATCAATTTGAGTTGTAAGTATGTAAGAAATTGATATATTCAATTTGTCTAGTTTAGAGTTGTTTATTATTTTGTTTCCTAAGCACTTGGCTAAATTGATTGCAGTGTTATAGCTTGGAGTTATACTAGCCC
>NEWO01000062.1:191851-255223 GCA_003013225.1 Phalaenopsis aphrodite
TAAGTGTATTGTTCTAGAACTTTGTAATAATAGTTAAATCCTAGCTAAATGTTGGTTAAAAGCGGATGTAGACCAATTTTGTGGTTTAATCAAATCGCATAAAAAGTATTGTGCCTTTTGTCACTTATTCTTTTTCATTTCTAGCATATGTTCACTTAATATTCTCATATTGTGGGTGATTAGGTCTTAATTAAAATTATTTATTTTTACTTTTATTAATTTTATACTAAAGATAATAATTTTTAAATACCCAATTTAAGCCAACCCAGCACACCCCAACCATCACCACCCTCCTTTTAAGAGCCATAATCACTCACTCACTCTCATATGCCAAACTCTTAGTTCTTTGTTCTTTAATTTTTCCTTTTATTGTTGCTAACTACTTAGGCTTAACAAGATTATGAATTATGCTTCTAATTTTAACCATGATTAATAAAATTTATAATCATCTTATATGATGGAACCATACCCTAATTCAAAATTATTATTTAAATTCACTGAGCAAGATTAACATTACGTCTCCTCAAAAAATGGATCATCAATAAAGGCTTTTGATTTTGAACATAGTGACATAAGATGAACATTAAAAAAAATTGAAATGTAATCTAAATAGGATATAGCTCAATCCTCTCGATACAATGATATGGTATATATCAAAAAGAAAACAAGACAGGGCTATCTTCTTGATAGCAAGTAGGTTTCACAAAAATACTAAGGTTATGTAGGCGCTGCTGATCAAAGTCTGCTTCAAACCCAGCAAACACAAGGAACTATTACCAAAAAGAGAGTTGTTTACAAGGAACCAATCTAAAAAACTTGAAAGATTTCTCCTTGTATTATCCTTCTTTACAAGATATTTAGATTCCTGTTATTCACATGAAAGGGTACATCAATCCCAATGACCTTTTGGGAAGAGATAGAAAAGGAATAGAGAATTTGATCGAGTAGAAAGAAAAAAAAAAAAGAGAGAAGGTTAACTGGCTATAGGCAAAAAAAAAAGAGAGAAATGAGAAACATGTCATGAATTTTGATGTAAAAAATAGTCTGTAATTAAATCTGGTTGAATGAAGTATTAGACAAATAAAAGAAAAAAAGTAGATAATTCCTACCTTCAATGGAAAAAATCAAGAATTAAAGAAAGCAATCAATTGATAGATTAAAAACCATCTAAACAGGTAATTTCGCTGATGAATAAGAAAGAACAAAATGAATTATTTTATTCATAAGATAATCCAAGTCCTTTGTTTTGTGTAACAATGTTCCCTCTACATATTTCAGGGAAACATAAAATTTGAAGGATAATCATGTATGGGCTATCCCTACAAGCTTGTAATTGGGCTTCAAATTTTGTGCTCACCTATTAGAAAGAGGTCAAAGCATTAAGAAAATTTTGTGTCCTCCTAACTGTTATGACGGGAAATTCTCAAAGCCATCTTGGTCTCATGGACGCTTCCAAAAACTACTAGAATATTCTGGAAGTTTCTAAAAGCCAATGGATCAATAAAATTGAATTTGATATAGCCTTCATTCTTTGATCTGATGAGCGTAAAATATAAACAATTTCTTCAAAAATGTTGACAAAGGTTTTAAATCAAAAGTTTCAAATTAACCGAATAAGCAATAGGCCAGGTGCTTGAACCTGCATTAACAACAAAACTAGTTCATGTTAACATATCCCTGAGGTAATATGTGAGCATACGAACCTGTTGATGAACATCTGTCATGGACATCGTCAGATACAAAAACACTTTTATTGTGGCCAAGACAACTGCACTATTTGCATGTTGAAGTCTATCCTCCAGAAGGTTCATTATGTCAAATATCTCACTACTATCAGATGGTAGATATTTAGAGGCTAATTCAAGTACCAGGCACTGTGCCCATTCATTGAACTCTCTGATTCTGCAAGTATAAAATGGCATATGAAAAAATACGTATAAATTTACATATATAAATTTGAATAACAAAAAGCAGCAGAACTTTTGGAATAAAAGAAGAATTTAATCAAATAACTTTGTACGTGCAAATTTAAAAATAGTAGGGGTAGTAAATTGGTTTAGGCAAGTGGGGATCAAATCTGCTTGTTTGAGATCATCATCACCATCATTGGTTTAACCCAACTATTTGAGGCCCTCATAAAGAATCCTCACTTTTCATTCATTCATGTTAAGTGTGGTCTAGATGTTGACATATTATTTAAAAATTATATTCTACAACTTCTAGCCACTATCTTTGGTTTACCAAATTTTTTCTTCATCATACGGGGTAGTACTTTTAACTACTTGTCTATTAGTTGCCTTTTCTAACTTTTATTATACATGTCCAAACTAAGACTATGTCTAGTAAACTTCACTTCATTAGATGTCATTCCAACAGTTCTTTTAAAATTTCATTATTTAATCCTTATTTTGGCACGCATCATTCATTGTATTTTTAGGATGTCGCAATCAATATAGAGATTAATAAATTATGATCTAACATTCAAATCCATATAATATTGTTGGTTTAATTGGGCTTTTATAAAATATGTTTTAAATCTCTATAATATTATCTTATCACATGAAACTCCATGGGTACTTCTCTATTAACCCTCAACATATCGTCATCTGCATATTTATTCTCAAGTAAAATAGAACAAAGATATTTAAACCTAATATACAAAGATATCACCTTGATTTCTAATATCATAAAATGAGAATTACTAATACTATGCCTACTAAATTACATAAAATATGTTGTATTTATTTCAATAATTTTAAAGCTACTATCTTCAAAATATTTCCAGAGCTATTCTGATTTCTCAATAACTCTATCATTTTGCAAAAAATTATAACCAAGGCATCTTGCTTTAATATATCATTTATAAGTACCTTCATCATCAATATAAAGGGGCACAGATTCAATTTTGATCTTCGACATAAATCTACAGTAAGTGTAAACTCTAGAGTCACTCAATAACTTTTTTATAAGAGTTAATGCTTTTCTATACATATCTTTAATAACACTAATATATCATTGACACATTTTAGTTTTAAAACACATCAAATCAACTCACGTGATACTCAATCATATGATATCTTAAGATTAAAAAAAATTAAATGAAGATGTTTTTCTACGATTTTTCATTAAATTATTTAACCAAAAACAGTAGATCCTTCTAGCATTAAACAAAATTAATATAATTTCTCTAAGCCTCTATTCCACTATCCTGTTGCTTATATGGCGTATAATTTTGATTCCTTTATAATTACCATCATCTTGAAAATTATATTTGTTATTTGAAATTGATATCAAGATGCTTTTTTTGCAATCATTTGCCATCTTATTAGTCTTCAAAATTTTATTTTAAAATTTATTTTAAAAAACCACTATAATATCCCATATATTTATCAAAATCTCAAAAGGAATCTAAGATACTCTCATGTAAAATAGAACAAAGATATTTAAACCTACTATACATAGATACCACCTTGATTTCTAATATCATAAAATGAGAATTATTAATATCATGCCAATTAAAAATTACATAGCATAAGCTATTTCTTTATTTCACTAATTTAAAGGATACTATCTTCAAAATATTTCCACTGCTATTATGATTTCTCACTAACTCTATCATTTTGTCAAAAATTACAACCAAGGTGCCTTGCTTTAATATATACTTTCAAAGTACCTTTGTCATCAATATAAAAAGACAGATTCAATATTGATCTTTGATATATATCTATAGTAATTGTAAATACTTGAGTCACTTAATAACTTTTTTTTTATAAGAGAAATGATTTTCTTTACATATCTTTAATAACACCATTTGACACGCATTTTAGTTTAAAATACATCAAATCAATTTATGATGCTCAATCATATGATATCTTAAGATTAACAAAAATTATACGAAGATTTTTTTCTGACTTTTCATTAAATTATTTAACAAAAAAACATATAAATAGTAGATCCTTCTAGCATGAAACGAAATTAATTTTTTAAAATTGATATAATTTCTCTAAGCTTCTATTCCACTATCCTGTAGCTTCATTATATGGCTCATAATTTTGATTCCTCTATGATTATCATAATCTTGAAAACTATTTTTTTATATTTAAAATTGACATCAAAATGCTTCACTTGCAATCTTTGGAATCATCTAAGACTTCAAAATTCTACTTAAAACTTTAATAAAAAAAACCACTCTACCATCCCATATAATTATCAAAATCTCAATTGGTATCTCAAATAGACCTAATATAATGAATCATTTTAGATAAATGAACTTCACTTTTGGATCAATTCATAATATACTTCATATTATTTGTTATTATCTTCCAAAATAATTTCTTTCTTAACTATCACATTAAATAATCTCTTAAAATAGTATTTTTTGTCTTTCATTAATGTCCTCATGTTTAACCAAGATTCTCTTTATTTCACTTTCAATGCATCTAACTTTATCAAAACCAACAGATCTTATCCCTTAATCTTAGCCATTTTATATATCATATTAAACATACTATATAGATCATCAAAATTCACAACTTAGTTCAATTGAAATTATTAGTTAAAGATATTATTACGAAAAGTGTTATTTGAGATGTTAAATTAAGAAAAAAAAACTAACATAACGATTTCCAATAAAATGGTCTCTGATAGTGCAAGGAAAGATAAAACTACCCTGATCATTCAATGGTTATGGGTAAAATAGATGTTGCACATTTAAAATATCCAACATTTTATACACAAAGAGAGCTTCCAACAACCTAATTTCCATGACACATAATAAATGATTTAGAAGTTTTACAGCACCTAATCAAGGTGCTATGCCAAACGGCTCAAATTGCTACAAAGTAAAATTACATGATCATTGTAGAGCTTCTGAGGATACAAGAACTGAAGCCAAAAATATCTAAAGAAGAAGAAATTTATGCAAATTAAAGTTAAATGAAACATGGCTTGATGCTAAGAAAAGAGAGAAATAAACATAAATAACTAAGATAATAGATAAACGATCTCGCAGATTTAATCAAGTTGGATGCATTAGGAGTGAAAATAATAAAATATTAGTTAAATATAAAAACATCAAGAAAAGATAATTGACGCAAGAGTCTGTTTGCGAGAAGCGGATCACGCCCGCCTTCGGCAGAAGTGAAACTCACAAAAGTGGGAGTACCGGCCCAATTGAAGGATCAGTTCACTTTTTTTACCCCCATGGCTAATCGAACCGCATTCAAGGATTCATGCTTAGTTTAATTAGATTTCTATTTGGGTTAATTTGATTGGAACCTATAAATATATCGTAATTCCTAGTTTGAGACACTTTTGTTTTGATTTATGTTATTTGGATACTATTGTTGTTTATTTTTCCCATAGTCAAAGTAATGTATATTTGTCACTTTCAGATGGTTAGACTGTAGCCTAATTGGATCAATGTGATGAAGTCTCCCCAGGCATATAATGATCTCCTATGTCGTCAATTACACAACCTAACAATGGTTTTCCTGCTACCAAGCTATTGTCCAGCCGCAAATTGTGCAAGACTTCAGACGTCAACACTTATCTTTCCTTCGTTTTCTATTCTACTAATATCCTAACCCATCACTTGATATTTTCACACCGTCAAAGAACCCTAGATTGGTGTCATTTGGTATCAAAGCAAGTTAAACCCTAAAAATTATGGATTTTTTTTTTATTTTTCGACTCTTAAACCTAAAATCCATCCAACATGATCATCCCTACACTTTCCATCCATAACTTTAACCTAAACCACCATCTTTTTTTTTATATGAAAACTCAACTGGGAGAAAAGGGATATCATGCCATCGAGAAGAAACATATAAAATGGTATCAAAGAGAACACAATATAGGACATGTAAAGGTAGATTCTTCAACAACAACCAAAACTTGTTGTCTTTGAGAGAAGACAACCGAAAGAGGCCATTTATAATCATAATGGTGAATCACCAGATCAAGAGAAAGAAGTCAACCATTTCCATAAGAAAATTTTAAGCAGCGAAGAACGAAAACCCCAACAATTTGGCATTGAACACAGGAGGATGAACAATAATTTTAGGATGAATATCAACTTGCTAGATTTTGATGAACATCTAGATCCGCATGAATTCATTGAGTGACTATAAACAATGAAATATATTTTTTAGTATAAAGATGTTCCCCAAGAGAAGCAAGTGAAATTGGCAAGCATTAAGCTCGAAAAGAATGCATCATTATGGTGGTAGAATTTGAAGCATCTTCAAAAAACATGAAGTGAACAAAAAATCATTACATGGCCTAAGATAAAAAAAGTAATGCAGCCAAATATCTTCTCTCTCATTATCGGCAAGTCATATTCTTAAAACTCCACAACCTACACTAGAACTATTCCACTATGGAGTAGACTTTCAAATTTGATCAACTGATTCAAAAATTAAAGTTCGTGTAGTCAAAAGAGCCCACAATGATAAGGTATCTTAGAGGATTGAAGTCATTTATTAGCAATTTGGTGTAGCTAGAATTTTATTAGTCCTTACTTGATGTACAAACCCTAGTTTTGAAAGTGGAGAAATAACATTGTCACTAGGGAACTACCACACCTTACAAATAGTGCTTGACCACAAGATCAAGCAGCAAGAGCATGCCCATTGATACCCCAAACCAGCCCACCATGAGAAGAAATCAGCCTAGGATGAAGAGAATGTGGATTCCACTAGCACTCCCAAATCATTTCTATCCTAAAAGTGTTCAAGTGCCAAGATTTTGGACACATTACATATGATTGCCCAAATAAGAGGGTGATTTCTTTCATTAAGCGGAAAACAGTAGAAGAAATGGACAATGAGATAGGAGACACAAGAAAATGACGATGTCAAAGGGAGTATCAATTTCCAGCTAAAAAAAAGAAATGTCAATTATTTGAATGAAACTTCATACTGAGCCAATAAGAGAACAATAGTAACGCTGCCACAACATCTTTCACACTTATTGTATTTTGAAGTGAAATGTGTACAACTTTATGATGGACGGAGACAATTATGAGAATGGGGTGTCTATCCAAATGACAAAAAAGTTGAGCCTTCCCATATAGCCTTATTCCCCATATTGATTGAAGAAAGAGAATGAGATCATAGTTTACAAAATGCCTCATGGAGTTCTCAATTGGAGATAAGTTGTAGGATCACGTATTGTATAATTTGGTATCTATAGATGATTGTCAATAGTAAAATCATCTTATATGTAATTATGGATTGAGAAACATATTCTTTTATCACAGATGGGAAGCACATCATACACTTATCATGGAAGGAGTCCAAGATAATGAAAGTTCATACAAAATTTGAGACTATAATTCCACCAACAACCATTTTGCAGGCCTTGAGAGAAATACCAATAGAACTAGAATTCGTGGTATACGAGGACATTAAGTATAAGGAGTGGATACCAGACATAATGCAACACTTATTGAAAAAGTCTCATGATATCCCACTATTGATAGATATTCATCATACCATAAATTCATTAAAGGATTTGTTCTTCCAAATAGACATTTCTATTGGATGCGCCAGCCGAGTATGATGAGTTGTTGAAGCAAGTTACAAACTTGATGACTAAAGGCTAGTTTGTGAGAGTACTAACTCATATACAGTTCCAACTTTGAGTGTACCCCAAGAGGACGGATCATGGCATATGCGCACTAACAACTGCGCAATGAACAAGATCTCAGAGTACAGGTTCTCTATTCAGAGATTGGATGATTTGCTAGGTCGATCATATAGAACCAGTGTCTTCTTCAAGATAGTGCACATTGTATCCCATCACAAGATGATAGACATGTCACATATCGTAGGCCTATTCTTTAGAGAGATAGTCTATCTTCATGATATACCCACGACTATCATTTTGTGTAGGGATGTGGAATTTATTAGCCATTTTTTAAAGATTTTTTAGAATAATTACAAATTTTTAGTTCAATTCAACAGTTCACCAATAGACATATAGGAAAACAAAAATTGCAAATCGTTGTTGGGAAAACCTCCATAGTTGTGGGAAAGAATATTAAGCAATGGGTTCCTCGGGTTGAGTATGCTTAAAAATTGTTCACCAGCCAACCGATAGGTCACAATCCATTTGAGATTGTATATAGTTGAAATCCACGCATTCCATTGGAGTTAGAGCCAAAACTTCCAACTATTAAGCTTAACACAGATGCGGATTTTAGAGCCAGAGAGATTTAGACCTTAGATAAGCATTCAAGAACAGAAATTACTAAGCAAAGTGCTAAATATCAAAAGCAGGCAAATAAGTTTAAGAAAGCTGAGGTCTTTCAGAAATGTGACTAGATATGGATTAGATTGAAGGACAGGTTTCCTGTAAGCTCTTTTAGGAAACTTAAACTAAGATTATCAGTTCCAATTAGAATCACCAAGAGAATTGAGAACAATGCCTATAAGATCGATTTATCAGGAGTATAATATCTCTTTTAAATTCAGCTATGCTTATCTTTCTTCATACTATGAGGCTCTAAATATTCTAGTAATAAAAACTATGCCCTCCAAATTGTGGAGAATGGTCGTAGAAGTTTGTTCGAGGGATGCAGATCGCATCCGCCTTCTGTAGGAATGAAACTTTAGAAAGTGGGATTACCGATCCAATTTAAGGATGGCTTCACCATTTCCAGCCCCTATGGCCTGATAAACCAACTTCAAGGCTTTCTACTTACTTTAGCTAGATTTCTATAAGTACTAATTTGCATAGAACCAATACATATGTTGTAATTCCTTGATTGAGATACCTTTTGTTTTGATTCATGTGATTTGGAGACAATTGATCAATTATTCCCCTTTTTGGAGTGTTCTATCCTTCTCTTTTAAATGTTGTGATTTTAAACTAATTGGATTGAAGTAGTAATCTCCTTTGGATGTCCAACGATCTCCTACGCTACTGGCTCCACAACTTACCAATAGTTTTTCTGCTACCAAGTTGTTGTACAACCACCAATTGCATCGGATTTCATCTACCATCACTTCTCCCTCCTTCGTTGTTTATCCTACAAATATCAAAACATCCCTTGATCATTCCATATAGTTTAGGATCTCTAGATCTTTGTCCATAACATTATTTTGAGAAATTACTAAATGACAGTTTTAAAGACGAAATTATTTTCAAATAGCTTAATAAATAATACAGTAAAGTGTATATTTGTCAATCCAAAAAGGTGAAGTGAATTTGGCTTTGAAATGATGCATAAAGGTAAAATTTTAGGTCCAAATGAAAAACCTATTGAGATTTGGGATATCAAAGTAACTTGGCAAATAAATAATTTCAATTAAATTTTGAGGACTAATATGATGTAAAATAATTGTAAATAACTAGAATTAGAAGTAGTTGCGAAATGATCTAAAAATTTTCAATTACAGTAGTTTCACTTCAAGAATTACAACTGCGACCATATTCTTTTACATTGTTTATGAGAATGCATACAAAGGAAACTCAAAACGAAGAGCTTCGATATATATATATATATATATAGTAGATAATATATTTAATTATTTAGGAAGCCATTGAAATAGATGAAAAATAAAACAAAAGAGATGTCTACAAAAATGAGGCATTCAAATTAAAAGAATAAATTTTGAATATATAATATGTAATTTTAGTGGTGTGGTATTAATAGTTATTTTGTAGTATTACTATAGCATAAGGTGATACCTAGATGTGCTTGATCAACATATCTTGAATCTATCATACAAAAGCATTGGGGCATATATGAGAATATAATTTTCTAAATTATGTTTTGGTGGTTAAATAGAGAAGTGGCTCGAGAGTTTTGTGTGACAAGAGGATATAATGGAGTCTCAATAATAAATTTAACAAAACTATAGTCGGGTCAGTAATAATGTGGGCATCCAAATGTTGAGTTGTGTAAAAATCACTGAGATCTAACTGTAACAAAAATGAGAATGTTAAGATGAATATCTAGCAAAATTAAAAAGAATAAATTAAAAAATAATTATATCAAAGAGAATATAAGTTTAACATGAATTAAAGGAACAACATCAAAAATAAGTCTTTTATCCCACTAAGTGGGTCAGCTACATGAATCATTTTTCTTCATTGTGTCCTATTGAGTGCCATATTTTTATTTAATTCTAATAAATTAAGATCATTTTTTATATAACATGCCAAATCTTTTTAGGTCTACCTCTACCTTTCTTAACATAAGTTAAACATAAAACATCTACTTTGCTAATTGAGTCTGCAGATGGTCGACGTTTAATGTGACAAAACCATCTTAGACAACTTTCTAATCTTGCCTATCATTGGAGCTACAACAACCCTTTCACAGATATATTTGTTTCTCATTTTGTATCTAAGTGTAAAGCCACTCGTCCACCTAAGCATTCTCATCTTAGGAACACTTAATTTTATGCTTCACTTTTATAGGCCAACATTTTGCACCATAAAACATTGCAGGATTCAACACCATCTTATTAAATCTTCCTTTTATGTCTAAGCGGTACTTTCAATCACACAATAGGATCAATGTGTTCCTCCACTTCAACCATCCAACCTGAATTTCTATAATAACATCCCCATTTGTATCACCATCATTTTGAACAACATGCTTGGGTTATCTAAAATATTCACTCCTTTTAATGCTTTATCGTCCATTGTTACAACCCCACCACTAGATTTAGTACTACTAAAATTACATTCCATGTATTCAGTTTTAGGTCTATTCAAACAAAAGTCTTTACTCTAAAGTTGATCTCCATAATTCAAGTTTTCTTGAAATATTTCTCAAGCCTTATTCACAAGAAGGAAATCATCAGCGAAAAGCATACACTAAGGTACATACTCTTGTCAATATCTAATAAGAACATCGCTAACTAAAGCAAAAAGGATATGTGCTTAAAGCTGATTCCTAATATAATCTAACTGAAATAAGGAAATACTTGGTCAATCTCCCTTCTGTTTGAACACAAGTAACAGCCCTAGTATACATATCTTTAAACATAAGTCATATCAACATCTTTCTTTTCTAGAACTCTCCAAAGCACTTCTCTTGAATTTTTATCATAAGTTTTTTTTTTTTAATAAAAAAAATCACAAGTAAATCCTCCTCTCTATGTACTTCTCCAAAAACCTCTCAATAAATGTATAGCTTTCGTTGTAGACTTGTCTGACATAAATCTGAGCTAATTATGAGAAATTTTTATATCACGTCTTAACCTATATTCCACTACTCTCTCATAATTATGATGTATGACACATTAACTTAATTCCACTAAAATTTGCATACTCTTGTCATCCCCTTTGTTCTTAAATATAGGGACAAAATATCAATCGTCCATTCCTGAAACATCTTTTTAGTTTTCAAAATAATATTACAAAATTTAGTACGCTAAGAAATTCTCGAGTCCCCTAAATATTTTCACACTTCTATTGGAATACCATTAGGTTTTCCTGATTTTTTACACTTCATTTCCTTTAAAACTTCACAACTTACATTTTATTAATGCGACGGTAAAAATAAAAAATTAATTATTAATAACAATATTCAGACTACTGAAATCGATGAATTGGGCATGTGTAAAAATTAGTAAAAAACGAACCCACAGGATGAATTAATAAAATTTATATCAAAGGTGTAACTAAAACTATATAGATAGAAGTTATTCAAAATAGTTGCAAGGAATATTTTTAATACTCCAGATAACATTCAATAGGAACAAATGAATAGAATAAATTCATAACCTGACCCTAAATATTTGGCAAAGGCTAGTGATGATAGAGATCACTTAACCACAATTAGTTATAATATTACTCTCGATCAATAACACATGACTTTTTTTCTCCTCAATGCCCATCAAATCAAATCTCAAGATGCTAAATATACTAAAACAAATGCTTGTGTGCTCTTTATTATTTTCTTTTAGCTATTATAGAATGAAAAGCACACATATAATATATCTTCTGGGCAACAACACTATCATGATTCTTAATATTCAGTGGCAAACTGCATATACATATCAGGGAATTTTAAAGTTTGTCTCTTTGGGGGGTAAAACATAAAGGATGCATGGGTCGGCTAAAAGGAAAATGCTGGTTGAAATTTAAAAGCTTATTGTACCGGAAAATATATGTACATGCAATTAGCTCACTATATACAGTTCTTTATTTTCACTCCAGCAATAGAAGGGGCAACAACTATCATAGAACGAAAATCACACATATAATATATCTTCTTGGCAACAACACTATCATGATTCTTAATATTCAGTGGCAAACTGCACATACATATCAGGGAATTTTAAAGTTTGTCTTTTTGTCTCTTTGGGGGGTAAAGCATAAAGGATGCATGGGTCGGCTAAAAGGAAAATGCTGGTTAAAATTTAAAAGCTTATTGTACTGGAAAATATATGCACATGCATTAGCTCACTATATACAGTTCTTTATTTTAACTCCAGTAATGGAAGTGGCATCAATCCTAATAGTAAGTTATACACTAAATCTATAGTTGCGTGTTGCATGGGAGCAACTTTGCAGCATTAAGTCTAGCACCGAATTTTTCATTATTCAAAATTGCTAAGTAAATTTATCTAAAAGATATTGAGTTTAAAAATCAAAAGTACAAACCTGTTTAGAAGATAGTAAACAACCTGCTTGCTAAGCAAAGCCTCTCTCTCACGGGACACAGTCTCTAAATTACCAGCTTCCAAGCTCCATATCTCCTGCAAGGATGACAGGCAATTCGCAACCACCTGACAGTTGACAATCAGCAAAACATTAAACCAGACAATGACGTGCGCCAAAATGTTGCTCGTCTCTTAACACTCCAGTTTCCATTTCCTAACCTGTGCATCTGGGTCAGTGAGCATGAGAGTCTTTAGCATGGCTGGAAAATCTGAATCGAGGCATGTAGAGGGGGAAATGTGATAGAGCTTGAGGACCCCAATGGCAGCAACCATCCGTACGTAGGGGCTGCTGTCCCTAAGACCAGACGTCAGCGGGGAGACAAGGTACTCGACCAGATTGGCCACCCGGAGGGAGCAGAGGCTGCGCAGAGCAAGGCCACGGATCATAGGATCCTCGTCGCGGCAATCCTTCTGGAGAAAGTTGATAGTGAGGAGGGCGAGATCCGGGTTAGATCTGGCGTAGTTGCAAACATAGAGGTAGCACATCTTCTTAAGGACTACGTCCGATGTAGCGCTGCACATCACCATCTCGCTGAATGCTGCGGAAACGTCGATCCCTATTGTCATGAACGAGATGACCTTCTTGAAGAGCTCCCGCCGGGAATCGTCCGCTCCAGGGGCGATGCTGCCGGCAAGCTGCCGGAGTTGGAGCTTCAGGTCGGTGACCTCGCTTTTCCTGGAAGAAGAGAAAAGGTTAGAGTTTTAGACGAATGAAAAGTGACGTTGTAGAGATGATGAGAGTTAGGGCTGACCCTGAGGGCTGAGAAGGGGAGGAAGTCTTTGGCAGGTTGGGTGGCGGCGGCGGCATTTCCGATAATCGGAGGTGATGCTCTGATATGTGGCCTCCCTACTCCCCAGTCTCTTCTCCGACAATAACCGGCTTCTCAGGACCATGCACGAACAAAGTAGCGTTGCGGAGATTTTCCGGTGCGACCTGGACTAACTCTGGGACTGTGAACCGTTAAAAAGGCATTTTTTATTTGAGGTTTTTAAGTTGGGATAATCAAAATATTTAATATAATATTTTAATTATCTAAAATTTTAAGTATAATATTTAGTTCATTAAAAATTTTCATTCACTAATGAGTAATGAAAGTGATAGAATTTAATTGCAATGATAAGATAATTAAAATATTATATTTAAATATTATGTTGTTAAAATATTATATAAAATATTTTGGATAATTGATATATAAAAACTCATTTTTATTTATGTTTCTACTTTGGGATTTGCATACATGTCCCTTAGAATTATTTATTCTTTATTTTAATAACTTACCATGAAGATACCATTGAAAATTTTTAAATAGCTCTTATCTACTATTACGATATATTATTTTCATATTGTCTATGATTTGAAGAATGTTGTTATATTGTTCTCATATGTGCTCCCACTTTTCTCTCAATCCCGTGTGAAGTTTTTTTTAATGGGTATTCTCATTTTATTCCTCGATCTCACACAAGCTTCCACTTTCTTCAACCAGATTAAGATTTTTCCTTAACTGCCTTTAATTGTGCTCCCTACATGCATGTAATTTTAATCATTGAATCTTGTTCATCATCATAGCAACAACTCTCAATTTCAAAGGTTGAGTGTCTCTTGATTACCCACTTGGCTTCCTATTTGCCCATTATGTTCATCCTATGCGAGCTTCCACTTTCTCCATGTAAACACAATAAAGTTTTTTCGCTCTTGTCATAGATATTCCTCTCCTATAGACCATGAAACCATCCAAATCAAATCATGTAATTCATCGAAGTGATGATTGTCAATCTCAAAGGTTGGGTGACTCCCAACTCTCGCCACATAGCTTCCTATCCATCCCTGAGATTTGTGTTTTTGTTTCTAGAATTATTTTCTCATTATGCAAAATATACTTATGTCATTATGTGAAATATATTTTTGTAAATTGATAGTGCATTGTGTTGCTTTTATTTTACTATGTTGATCAATTTCCAAAAAAAAAATTAGACTTTTTTGCTTCTCCGTAATATTCAAACAAAACAAATTATGCATTTTATTAAGAATGTGCATATTCATTAGTTAAAGACATGTAATCACCACATCAACTATATATAGGATCATCAGTAGAAGTCTGGGATGGTGGGGGGCTCACCCTTATGAGAAGAGAGGGTGGCAAGTGTGATTAGTAGAAATGAGGGTGTGATTGAGAGCAATGATTGTGTTGAGGGGGGTGGTTTGGATCGGATGAAGAAGATGGAGGCTGGTGGAGAAAATAACTAAAGTGCTCTTGAATCTATATCATGCAACTCAAAGGCCAATCTTGATAATGGTAAAGTGTGTTTGCCAAATTAAGACGGCATGGATTTGAGGGGCAAACCTTTTAGGGCAGGGGATTTTATAGAGGCAAAAATGGCATTGAACACTATATGCAGCACGAGTTGAAAGAATATGAGTATGAGACATGATGATTAGTATGTTGAAGCATCAACAGAAGCTAGGATGCTCCAGAATGTTCGCTCATCACTTCAAATGCGAGAATGTGGGAGATTCAAGAATAAGGATGGGGATCTTGATTATTCCAACAAGGATGCAAGTAAATTGAAAGCAAATTCAAACTGTTTGTGGATGCTAATGTTGGGACCTTAGATTATTGTGATATGGTTCGGTTAGAGAAGCAGAAAGTTTTTTGTGAATTTTTATTCTACATTTTACACTTGGAACAAAAAAGGTACATTTGGTGTTGACATAAATTCGCCCTCTATGAGCATGACAAACTCTTGGCCCACAGACCAATAGCAGGACTTTAGATCCCAAGTTGAAATTTTTTTCAACTACCCATAATTTTTGGCACAAACTTAAGCAAATCAAAATTATGAATTCACATAGCATCAATGATAAATCTAGCGATAATATGTAATGTGTGTGAAATGTTTAATGTTATTTCGTTTGTTTTCTTCTTTATTTATATCTTATTTGTGTTTTTTCATGTTATTGTTGTGTGTATTTGTAGGTTTCGAGTCATAAGTTATTAAGAAGGGAGCACATAAGCTAAAAACTTATCAATGTCATCCCTAAATTCTTGAAATCATTAAGATTGGTTCCCCAATGCCCAACTCTGGCGCATATGTGCTCAACTCCTTCCCCACATGACCAAAATAGAGCTACAAGAAATTTGACACCTCATTCCTAACACTTCTACACCCCATTTCAAGAGCCCAATGGGAAAGTCACTGCCCAAGCCAGGCGCTCTCTTCATACGACAACCTAGCATTCATCTAGGCCTCCAAGGAGAAAGACCTAAGGACCAATCTTTCACCAACCCTAGCGTTCATACGGCTCATGATGTGTTTTAGCAGTTTCTACTATGCATTTATAAGAGAATTAAATAGAGTTATTATCATTCCACTTGTGACACTATAAGAAAAGGCAAAGAACACGTGAGAAAAAGTCAAATAATGAGTGAAGGGTATCATTGTGGGAGTGGTCAAAGCACTTCAAAGGAGAAATTCGTGAGAGTGTTGCAAGCATGAGCAAGTATTCTCTTAAGTGATATTGATTGTTAGAGAGTGAGATCGACGGTATTGTGTATTTGGAGTGGGTGTAAACGTAGTGGAATCATTATAAATATATATATATATATATATATATATATTTCAATGGACTATCTTGGTTGGATTATGCAAAACTACAATTGCTTTGGTTTTGAAATGTATTTCTCATTATGTTAATTTATAATGAGTAGAAACTAAATATCTCACTCCTTGGAATTGATAATTTATGCAAGTTAGTGTAATACATATATTGTGATTAATATATCAATTATAACACATTGATATTTTAACATTTGCACATAATTCACTTCTGAACTGGCCACTTATAATATTAAAATATATTGTGATCTAGTACCATAGAACTAAGCTAGTGAAATGACTAGGTTAATCTAAAATAATTTAGAAGAATAGAAATATTATTGCTAGAGTAGTGTAATCACGTAGGAAAAAATGGAAATACGAGGATTTTTGCAATGTTTAGGAAACTAAACTGTCATATGAAACCACAAGGCTTCTTATGACTTTAGAAGAGGCTAAGGAGTATTATTTCATGGTTGTCAACAACATTGATAGGGTTAGATTGCTATGTCAAATTCAACGGAGGTCTTCTCACTTGATAAAAAACCTAATCTTAGTTTGTAGGATTAAACTCTTTGCAAAAAATTATTTTTAATCACTTTCAAAAAAATTCAAAAAATTGTAACATTTAAATTAAATGTAGGACTAGTAAAAAACGGACTATCACCTACTTTGGAAATGTATATGTTCCTTATGAAATCAATTCATGGATACAAATATGTATATTACTTGAGCGACATATACATTTGCATGGTTGACATGAGCTCCACAATAACATGGCATCAAGTTTTCGTGTGATTATAGGGGAACAAATTAAATTTCCATTTTATAAGAATTTTATTTGAACCTTTGTAAATTATGTTTGAAACTTGTAGTGTTATTATTTTACTGTTCTTTGTTATGATTTGTTTTTGTGTTATAAAAATAAAGAAAACCATACTTTGTGAGATTTAGATTTTTTTTCTTTCTACGCACATTCTTGTTTTATTCTATTTTAATGAATTGTGTTATCATATTTATGTTTCTGTTAGTTTATGTTCTCTTTCTTATTTGTCCTAGGTGTGCATGTGTATGACAAGGTCTACTAATTTAGTGTGTTTTGACCCTAAAATTAAAAAAAAAAAGAAGCTAAATAATTAGAAAAATATAAAAAAACTAACAAAGATTTTAGTGGAAATGGTAAACCCTCAAGAATAAAATGTTCACCCATGATCCATAAGGACTTTGTTAACCCATTGGTAGAAGAAAATTATCAGAGTTTCAATAACCTTACCTTTCAGCCCAACACCTTTGAGCTTTAACTTGCAATAATTTAGATTGTCCAAAATAACATGTTTGAGGGATCCCCTACTAAAGATCCAAACCTTCACATAATAGCTTCTTAAAACTATGTGCAATCATTATATACAATTGAGTCTCTAATGATGTTGTCAGAC
Source organism: Phalaenopsis aphrodite (assembly GCA_003013225.1). Classification (NCBI taxonomy): domain Eukaryota; kingdom Viridiplantae; phylum Streptophyta; class Magnoliopsida; order Asparagales; family Orchidaceae; genus Phalaenopsis; species Phalaenopsis aphrodite. Next base: position 209,568 of record NEWO01000062.1, read on the forward strand.
TCCGGTTATTTTGATTCCCCCCTTAGAGGCAGCTTAGATGTGGTTAAACTCTTTAGCACTAAGATTTATAGCTATTTGGACCAATCTTATCCAAAAATTTTTAGCTAAGTATTTTATATCATTTAAAATAAAAAACTTAGGAATGATAACACAACTTTTACCCAGTTTGATGATTATTTCATATATGAATTTTGGGGGAGATTCAAAGAGGTTCTTGTGAAGTGCCCACACCACGCCCTACCTGATTGGTTAATCATATAAACTTTTTATAACATACTGGTGAGATATTTGAGGTTGATTATAAATGTTTCAATTAGAATTTTAAATATTTAAATTTTTTAGAAGACCTATACACTCATTAAATAAATTACTACAAACAATATTAAAATTTCCTTATGATATAGTTATCCCTAGGACTACTGCTAGTGATCATGATATGAATGTGTCAGTTATCATGACTTCACATGTATCAGCTATATCTAGAAAGTTAGATAATCTAAAATTAAATTATACACCAAAATCATCAGTAATAGAAGAGAATGTCTCTGAACAACTAGTTGATCCTATTGTTACATTTGTACATTCAATTAATTTTATTAACCTAGACCTAAAAATATGTATTCTACTACCCATAACCCAAGCTAGAGAAATCACCAAAATTTAAGTAAAATAATAACAACCAAGTTATAGGACATCGTTAGTGGAGTAGCAACCAACCTAATTCTATAGAAATTTAGAACAATCATGGCAATTTAAACCTAAGATTAACATACTCACCCAAATTCACTTCCAATCCTCAATTCAAGGAAAATAAAATTTCTTTGGAAGAATTGGTAGTGAATTAAGAGAATCAGATATAGATTCATGATACAGCTATAAAAGAACATTAAAACACAATTAGGGTAATTAGCTAACTCATTAAGTCAGAAACCCTAAGGGATGTTACCAAGTAATACAATAGTGAATTCAAATGACCAAAATATGGAGCAGGTCAGGGCTAAAGATTAAGGAGTGAGAAAGAATTGGAAGAAGTAACCCAAAATGACAATTACTATAAAATTGAGATTGATAAAATCAGGAAGATTCAAGTTTAGGAATTAATTTTGAGGATTTTGGAGAGTCTCCATTGCATATATGACATTAGATGATTGATGAATGATTATTAAAATGACAAATTAATCCTTAAGAAAAACCCTAAGGCTTAATTTAATTGTGTCAAGCTAAGGCATAAAACCAAACACTACTTGGAGGCAACCCAAATGTTATCTTGTGGTGTAATTATATGTTTTCTTTGCTTTATTATGTATGCATGTGCTTTGGTCAGGTTAAGGATGTTAAACCAAGCGTTATGTGAGGCAACTCAATGTATCTTTTTTTCATTTTATTATGTGCGTGTGTATGTTTCGACAAACTTGTATTAATAGAGCCACACATTTTTACTCATGTTTAAGAGCATGAAATGATGAGGGAAATGATGTTTGACTTGCCTGTGATTTTGACTTCAATCATAATATTGCTTTGTCAATTTATGGATTATATATGATTGTGCTTGTTATATTAATATTATTTATTCCTTTATTTGTTATAGTATCATTCACATGTGATTTGTTTTTTTTTTCTTTTGTATATTCATGTGATTCCCTACCCATTTTTTATATTTAAAGTTTAGGTTGCAGCCTAATTGAGTGGCTTTTAGAGCTAGAAGTTTTATAATGGGTCATCATCTTCAAACACTCAAATAGATGTATAAATTGTAGATAAAATTTCAAATGAATTTGTGTAACTCCCTTTTGATTGGTACTCACCTTGTGCTAAGAAAATAGCAAAATAAGGTCTAATATTGTACACCTGGTCCAAGGGCAATCACACCACTTTGCAATTTTTTTGCATAATAATAAAAAGAAGCTAAGTTGAGAGCCATTGTAGGATTTTTCATCATAAGACTAATAGATGATAAGGAATATTGCTTGGTCATTATTAAATGTACGGAACCCAATAGAATATTTTTAGAATTTAATCACTTTAGTGATGGGGATTGTCTATGATCTGCATGACCATTCAGTTGGGTATGCACCCCTTAAACTAGAAAAATAAATTAAATCAACTATTTATAAATTGAAAAAGGTAAAACTTGAAACTCATGGCAACCCTAAGCCAACTGTTATTAGTTATATTTTGAATGAAAAAGATAATAATGACATCCTCAAGTTACTTATAGCGTTTATGGACTATTTTGCTTGGAGCTATCAAGAAAAGCGAGGATTAGCTCTCGAGGTGGTAGTCCACAAATTAGAGGGTCATACCATTTAAGCAAGGAACTCGATGCATGATGTTAAAAACTGAACAATAAGTGATTGGGAAAGCAAAGAAGTTGATTTGTTCTTTAAACTCTTTACAAGCTAAAATTTAACTGATATTTATATTTTAACGAAATTTTAAAAGTTATATTTTGAGCTATGGATGGCATTTAACCCTTAACATCTTGTTATAGGAAAATACCTTCAGGGAAGCTCATTTTTGCTTTTGGAAACAATGTCAATTTTGTAGTTAATTAAACTCATAGGACAAACAACCTAGTCATCAAGTTTGGTATGGGATTTGAAGACCTGTACATGCTTCATAACAACTAGTTATAAGTATGAACAAGACAAAAAAAGTTCCTGAGGGTAAACCCCAGTTAGATCTCTATGTGAGAGAGGCGGCAGCTAAGTCCTTACTGAAAAGCAAAAATGAAGAAGTTGTTTCCTCCTCAGTTTATGGTGAGTCCACTTAAGCACTAACTGAACCCCAAACTCAAGTCTGTGGTTACCAAAGCCAACTTAACCAAAATAGAGAGGAGAAAAAAGAATAGAAAGATAAATAGTTTATATTCCAAGATTACTAAGGAGATAAAAGCTATGGAACTTGAGCATGTATCTATAATAAAAAAGGTATGTGATTGTAAAACTTTCTCATATGCTTTGAGATAGCTTGTTTAAATATACTTCATCGTCTTTTTCTATTAAGTCGTCAACAGAGAAGCTAGAATAGCCACCGTACCCATACCCTCAGATTGAGCCAGATGATCAATTAGTAATATGCAAACCAATGAAGAAATAAAAATTTAAGCACTTTAAGTGACTTAGGGGAAAGCCTATCAATATATCAGAGGGACAAGAAATCTATATTGAAGCCTTTAATGAACTAGAACAATAAAAGATCATCTAATGTGTGTACCAGTTGTAGAAGTTGAGGCATCAAGAGTTTGTTTAGAAGTTGCACCTATTCAGAGCCATAAAAATGGATTAAGGGTAAAGGAAGAATTACCTTATAGTTTGAGTGTTGTTATAAACATGCATGGGAGATGAATGCCACCAACTTGGGATCATTCAAGGTGAAGAAGTTAAAAATATCTCATTATTATTTAAGCTTATGATCAAAAGCTTTGTGTCATGGCATATCCAACCTTCTTCATGTATATCCAACAACTATATAGTTAACATCAGTAAAGAGGGCGACTACATTTTAACGCATATTGACCACCATAATTTTTAATGGCCTTTTTTCACATTCTCTTTTCTTAGTAGCATAACATTGCTTTTAATAAGGATCCCAAGATAGTTGGCTCTGGGGAGTTTGTTGGATCATACTCTATTTTCTTGCTTTCAGGATCAATGCCAGTAATTAAAAGGACCGTGTTTTGTACCATGTGTTGAGGATTAGGAGCAGTTTGTTTATCTTTCATTCCTTAATTATAAAATTCATTTCCTTTAGACTTATGATTAAGTATATATATGTGGAGCCTAACCATAATTGAGTGTTTTACTTTATGTTGTGTGTCTTTTTGGGGTATGATTTATCTAGAATCAAGTTTGTGCTTAAGTTCTTAGGATAAAATCTTGAATTTCAAAAAAAAATTAAAAAGATTATACTAAAAATATTTATGTTTAAAATCAATTAATTTTAAAATGAACCTTTTACTTTCTTGCATAGTGCTCGTGCTAATGTTAAAATGGATTTGCATTGCATGGTTATCACCTAAGTCATATTTAATAAGACTACCATGCATAGGTTTTAGATAATTTGTATCCATTTTACATGTGCCACAAAGAAGTTTTCTTCTTCTATTTGACCAATCTAGCATGATTTCCTTGCTTAGGTGCTTGTTTATTACAATTAGGGTTTTAGATGATTTCTTGACTAAAATGAGATAATAAATCCATTAAGGAGTAGTTTGGTTCTATGAATTGAATCTACATTTTCTTTTCCATTCTAATGGTTTCTTGGCTATACACTTGAGAGGTGTAAAGCCCAACTCTTTTCTTTTCTATTTGGATAGAGTCATAGGAGCTTAGACATCTCTTTATTATGAATTTAGGTTTATTGAACTACTTTAGATGATTCAAACCATGAGTTATTGAAAAGTAATTCACTATCATATTAATTCAACAACCTTCATAACTCGGTATACTTAAGGTTAGAATAGCCTCGAATGAGGGATCTATTGAGTCATAACTAGGCTATCTCTACCTAATTTTTGGCATCCCTTTTTAAGCCATATCATACTCCTTATTGAGTCGTTTATATTCACTTATATGTCGTCTCTTATTCAGAGGTGGCTACCCATCGAGCTATAACGATCCACCCTTTGCTCGACGACCTAGTTCAAACTTGACAATAGGTGATTTTCCTTACAAAAATGATGAAACCTTGGTGAAATATTTTATGAAAATCAAGCATAACACTTTTTATCTAGAGTCATCCTATATCTCCCCTAATATGCAATTAACCACGGGGATACATCACTATAGAAGGTCTCTTTGAACCAAAAACAAAAATAAATTTGTATTTGATAAAAAATCATATATGAGGACCATTATAAGCCATTTATTATATATTTATTTGGTTGGGGTATTGTTTGTTTTACTTTGGAACCCTCTTCTTTGGTTTATGTTACTAGGATCATTTTACGGATGTTTTCATACCTATCCTTTTTGTATTTTTTTGATATTTAACCACTGCAATTCTTATTCTTTTCTAATTTTTTTCATGTGAAATAGTTGATGTTTTAGAAGGAAGTCCTATAAGAGTCTAATATATAGAAACCACATAAAAGGGGTTCAGTGAAATCTAGCAATTTTTTGTTGATTCTACATATTCCTTCAATAAGAAGTTCAAGTTGGCTTTGAATTCCTTAAACGGGAAGGCTACAGTCGATGGCTAAGGGTTCCTTGCTTGTATTGCTCAGATTTTTGAGTTGGAGATGTAGGATATTTTGCTTTACCCGCAATCTGGTAGTTCATCTAAGAAGAGAATGGGAGAAAAGTGAAAGGTTGTGCAACAACCAACATGGTAGGTTCCATTATCCAGGTTATTCTCAGTTCATGCACTACAATTACAATACCTAATGTTTCTTTGTTTTCTCCATTTGTATATGTCAATGTATTAGTTCTAAATAATAAAGGAGAGATAGTTATTTATCATTTTATTTCTCATTTTTGTGCATGATATTTATTCGCATGCTAGTTGTAGGAGACCAAGTGGTTACCCTCAGAGGTCCTCTTATACGTATGTTAGAGCTCGTGGGTCTAGAAGGAGCCTAACATATTGAGGTCAGCAGTTGATCCTATTTCTGCTTCCACTTTTTCTCTTTTCCATATCAGTGTCTCTACGGAAGATAATCTGATAGAACTCCCTCTCAATAATGATCCAACCTAATATCTCCTTAAGTGCTCATTGAGGCTGATGTTGAGATGGACCTTCAAGATGACTCTTTCCACAATATAGCTAACATTCTTGAAGGTTACTTGGATGACGAAGATGAGAATTATCTCAACAAATAACTTGCCAAATATTTAGGACTCAGAAAAAATAATCCCTTAATATGACATGACATTGTGGTCACCACTAGTGGGAGACTCCGACTTGATGATGATTCTCATACGCCTGATTAGATTGATCTTATTAGGCCTTTCAAGGTTCCAAAAGTCACCATAATTTAGCATGGGGGAAGTGATAGAGATGCATTTCTCACTTAGCTCCGGAGTCAGATGGCCTAAATGATGGCACGCATGACTTTATTTGTCTCTCAAACTAAGTCATTATAGAACAAGCAGGTTAAGCCTATAGCAGCCCACTAACGACACTTGCTATAATGCACCCTATGTTGCCTGAAGCATTGCCCACACCCATGCTCACTATTGTTTAAAACAAAGTTCTGGAACCACCGCCTATATTATCTAACAGTCATCTATAGTCTCTCATCGATAAGAATATTAAATTTAGGTTGGTTGCTTGACTTGAAAGTGCTATTACGAGTAGAGGGAGATTATGCTTGAAGGAGTATGAGTATATCCCTTATGACAAGGGCTTCATCACCCTCAATTCAAGCAATTCAAGGGGGATGAAAACCCTCAACAACATTTTTCTTACTAAAGGGCACTCTGTTGTCATATTTGTAATAACTATGCTCTACTCCTTAATTTGTTCATCACTTATTTTGTGGACTTTTATTTTGAATGATATGCTGAATTAGCTAATAATACCTTTAATATATAAATCAAGTTATAGAATGCCTTTGTGAGGAGATTTGTAGGTGCGCACCACAAGTTCACCGTAAGTGACTTGATTATAGTTTAGCAAAAGCCCAAGTAGTCCTTGATAGATTTTATATCATACTAGAAAAACTTGAGCATGTTGTGTAAGCCTCTACTCTAGAAGAGACATACATTGTCTTTTCTTTTAAGCAAGTTAAAATTCCCACCACTGTGTTGCTCAAAATACACATAATTAGAATATTTGAGAAATTACTCTCAAAGGTATCTAGCCTACAAGGCATTACAACCACACAAGGTCCTTATTTCTTAAGGATGACAATGATAGAGGCAAGGAAGGAAACTTCCAAGTGCAGCGGCTAAACCTTCTTAGAGGGTGGATGAGAACTTGATTTTGGCCTCACTTGATAGTAAGGATGTTTTGATGGTCTTATTGGCTTGTCCATCCTTTCAAAAAGAATTCTCCTATGGTTAGTGAGAGGAAATGATGAGTTTACTCTTTTAAAGAGGATTGCATTCATAAGATCTATAAGAATTTGATGAAGCAATGAATGCAACCACTTCTAGACTAGAGTAAGTGAGGAAGACTTTATTGCCTTCTACCATTGTCATTCGGAACATATCATGGAGAATTGCTACCCTAGATCACTTAGAGATTTCTGGACACTTTTTTGAGAAGACCATGGCCCGACTTCAGTCAAAGTCATCTCTTATGCTCCAATAGCCACTCTTACTACTATTAATAATGTAACATTTGGGTTTATATTGGATGATGTAAAATTAGTAGCTATAGGTGAGTGTATGCTCAAGATAATGTCCCCATGGATTATTATATAACTTGCATTGATTTTAATGAAATGAAAGATCAAGTATTTAAGTATTTTTATTGTTTTCCTATTTATGGTGATTATGATAGCTCATAAGAAGAGGATGAAAATCCTTTTATGTCTATTTTAGGCAATGCCTATAAGGTTTATGATGATGAAGATGATCCTTGTGATCATGAGGATCTTTCATCTCACCCTGATTCTCTTATGATTGAGCTTTTGAGACTTGCAATAGGGGTGTTTCCTCTGGTTCCCCACTTTAGAATATCCAATTGATCTAGTTAAGTTGTAATAAATTACTTCCTCCTAGAATACAAAAAATGTTCATCAAGATAAGGTAATAAATATAGGTATTAGGGATATTAAAAAGTAACCTACACCTCAAGACCAAGATAGAAGTCCCTACAACCACTTTGGTTGGGTTGACTATAATATCTTAACTTATCCCAAGAAGCTGTTAGATAATGCTTTCCTCTAAGCTATGAGAGACATCAGTAAAAGCTTTATTAGAGTCCAAAGTTTGTTAATTTTACTTTATTGAGGAGAAGTTGAAAGAAGCAAGCCTGTCCTAGTAAGGGCTTATTATTTTCTTCTACAATAGTAATTTTCTATCGGATACTATTGATCATAACCGCCCAATATACTAGATGACCCTAGTGTACACTCACTTTTTAAAAACATATTACTGGACCCAAGCCTGCTGGTGAATATATTTAGCACCCATATTACTCAACTCAATATGTTTAGGACCAGATAGGGGGATTTATGCTTTAGGAATGAAATTATTTAATGTTTACTCCTGCCATTTAATTATTAAGGGTTTACATTTGCATGATATCTGATCATGCAAATAGCTTAGAAGATAGGGGGATTTATGTCTTGCCGAATGACGACCTTGGAGTCCTAAAAGAGTTAGGACTTATATTGCTCAACACAGTCGTGCAAAGAGCTAAAGAGAATGTGAGGATTTATGGCTCATTAGGTGGACTATCTCAAAATCCTATGGTTTTTTTATGTTTAAACTTAGAAAAGTTTAGCTGTTGAAGACTTTGTTCGCTCTCTCGAAGATGTTCTTTTCTTGCATCCTCATCATGCTGCCCACAAAATATGCTGCAAGCTTTCCGTCGCAATGATTATAAGGTTAGTGTTTAAATTTAAGGTGTGCATGCTTATAGTTTGGTCAGTGTCTTGTCGTTGTATACCTCATATACAACCATACTACTATTCTCTTATTTTAAGAGGTATTGTAGATAATATGTGTATACCAAAAAACAATAGAAGTGCAATACATAATAGAAGGCAATAAAACATGACATTGTGTACCTGGGCTTCTGTTACTACTGCAAAAGGGTTAGTACAATAATATAAAGAAGTCCAAGAAATTTAAGCAAATTTATGAAACGTAAATAAGTCAAGAGAAAATTCAGTATTGGAAAACTCTATTTAAATCGTGAGTAAAACTAGAATTGAATAAAAAAAATCTGTTGTAACACATGGAAGACTGGGGCTGAGTGTAAGACTTTAGTAAAGGTGGGGGCTTAGAGTTGGGTTGTGTGCCTTAAAATTTCAACTTTAATAAAAGCCTCCATCCCGATAACTCAAGAAGGGCAATCCTTAACCTTGATCCAAGTGGTAAACCCATAGACCTTTTGTAAGTTTTTATTTAAATTCTTTAATTTTTTCATGCATTTAGAAATTACTTTAGAAAGCAAAAAAAAATGATGTTGTAAACAAGATTGTGGTTTTCTTAAATATTTTTGTAAAGTAGTATAGTCTACAGACTAATTACTCTAATCATACCGGCAACTGACAATGACTTTTTTATATGTGTTTAATTTGATAAAGATGTAAATGTATAATTTTCAATAATGTTACAGTCATACTTATCAACGCAAGTATACGTTTTGCTCAAGTAATATAGGGCTCTAATGGAGTCCTGGATATCGATCCCACAGGGAGTAGTACCTATTCAATATATAAGAAAACATCATTCTCCTTGTCAAGAAATTATAGTGAATGGATAATGTGAATTAGTTTAAATTATATTGTGCCAAATAGGAGCGTACCTATTCTTTACCCTTTGGTCCAGGCATAAAGAACATTGACTAATCATATTCCTGGTTACTGATTCTGCGAGTAGGCTGGGAGGATACCGGCTCTCAATTTTGAGCTCCCACGTTCCCATCACTTGTGGGCTAACATCTACACATCAGTACCCAAACGATAGGACCGAATTGGGGATTTTAGTCTGTCACTCTAAAATCTCTAATTCTACGCCCGATAATATTATTTCCCTATTTATTTGCACCAAAATTCCAATGGCTTTGACCTTCCTGAATCTTGGATGTAATCTTCACTTTAGTCGTAAAACTCAACATATTTTAACAAATCAATTGACCAGATTGAAAGTAAATTAAGTTTGAAGTGAAAAGATCATCACAATTTCTTAAACATTTTCATGGCTTCACCAATTCAAATCACCATTTCGCAAATCTCGAGACAAGGAGAAAGACAGAGAAAACTACTCAGATCTCATGGGGAAAACACAACAAAACTCAGAATTCATACATAAAATCAAAGTCATACAAACTATAACAAATTAATAAACTTATATCTAATTTATCCCCAAGAAAACTCCTCGAAGTTCCTCTGAATCTCTTCCTCTCTTTACAACTACAGAATTCCTCTTCGAAGCAGCAAGGAGGAATAAATCTCTCACTTTCCCTCCACTCTTACAATCTCTTAAAGAATTCCTCACAATTTTTACAATTTAATAAAACCTTTCTAACCTTCAGGAACTCTAGAGCTCTCTAATTTTTGGCCAATATCTTCTTTTAAAGTTGTGGATGAGTTTTTCCAAGAGTTGCCTAAGCATCCCTTCAAAATTTGTCCTTATCCAAAACGTGATTGGACATAACCACCGAGCTCGCCGTCGGCGGCCTCGATGCCGCCGTCGGCAGACCTTCTTAATGAATTAATTCTCAAGTCTCAGAAAAATCTCGCCGTCGGTGGGGTCGATGGCGCTGTCGTCGCCCTAGTTCAATTCTACACATTGTGGCTCTTTTCGCTCCAAATTTGTTCCTTTTTGCATCTTTTTGCTCCAATGACCCTAATTCATCATTCCTGCAACAAAACATAAAAAATGTCTTTCTTTAAAGTGCAATATCATCAAAAACAGTATAAAATAGGTATGAAAATCTCAACATATTTTCCTCTGGTCAGCAACCTAAGTGTGTCGGGGGCAACTCCTACCAAATGCTAATGAATAGTATCATCGGTCATATCCTCTTACCCTATTGAGGATCCTTGAGGTAAAAGATACTATTACAAATCTCACTTCGTAACCCTCGTTTAACACACATGAGTAATGTTGTCATTGCCCTTGTCACATAGACCTATGAATTACACTAGCCCGATGATCCACGTGTGGCAAAAATATCCACAGCTGCTCATAAGGATTCAAATACCTTATCCAAGATTCAAATCCTTGAGCTTTGGGTTTTAGATGTAGGATAAGTAATGTAGGGTATTTTATTGGATGTGTGAATTAACTGGTCCAGTGTCATATCTTAGTGGATCCATAAAGTGTTAGAGATTATCCTCTTCAACAAAGAATAATAGGTTTGAATTTCCTTCAAAATGTTCATAAGGTTGTAAAAGTGCTCAGGGTAGGATCATGAACACATTTTAGGATCTTCTGAGTCATTTCAAGTTCATTTAGAGTTATTATCTTGTTGAATTAACCATTACTTGTTAATTTAATTGTAATGCTTTAACATGCTCAATGAACTTTTAATTTTTTAATTAACCCATGAGTTGGGTGACTAGACATTCATTTGATGCTTCACTTAGGAATTATGTGGGTGGGCACCCTTAAGGGCAAGTTAAGTTGTTTAGGAGTCCTCACCCTTTCAGTTGGAATTGAGCTTGCAGTGTTTGAGAAATGTTTATAATTAATTTTATTATTTTTTTAACTTCATTAAGTGATGTTGGATCAAGTTTAGTTCACTATCAAGCTCTTAAGCCTTCATGGGTGGATTTGCAATTTTGGAAAAATGTTAAATACGATGAACTTAGTTCTTATCAAAAGATTGTATTATCATTTAACCACTGGTATAAAACTTCTTGATTAGTGGGTTATCATCTTCTTAAATCAAGCCCTTTACATTAGAATCATCCAATTTAATAAACTTCCAAACCATAACAATTTAGAAATTTATACTTTTACCCTTTTATAGAAAATAGAATGGATTGGTTTCTACCCCTTAACCCTTTATGTTTCAATTATTTCAAGGGGTTAACTATAATCAATATTACTTACTTACCATTTGGTTTAGCCTGAATTTTAATTAGAGTCTAAAATTTCATAATTATCATTTTGCTCTTAAGGCTCTCCACTTCATAATTCTTCAAGTTTAACCCAAATGACTTTAAAACTTTGTTAGTGCCCTACTCATGAGTAAATTAGAATATCAGAGGAAAATTTATATTTATCTAATTTTTATTTTATTTTTAATAATTATTTTAATCCAAAAATAGAGATTTTCAAAAATAATTAATATAACTAAGTAAAAAAATTTTCTGTCATTAAAAAAATTATTAGAGGTTCACTTAGGTCAGAGGACCACTAGGCGTAATTTTTGTGAATACTTGAATTATATTTTAATTTTTACAATTATTTAATTGATTTTAATGAATAAATAAATAGAAAATATATTTTATTTCAAAAACACATTTTTCTATTTTTTATAAGTCTCTTTGACTTCAAGAAACTTAGAGAAATCAATTTCATATTTTTTTTATTTTATTCCATTTATTATAAATATTTTATTCATAAATTAATAAAAATATATCTAATTATTAAAAAAAAATTCACCCTTAAAAATTTATAAACACATCTTTAGGTTATTCTCTGTAGTTAAAATAATAATTAAAAGGAAATTTGGAGTATTTTCATATTTTTTTTTAATTTTTGATATTTTTTTAATTATTTTAAAGTTAGGAAAAACAACTTAGAAATAGAGTTTTTATTTTAACTTTATTTTTTTTCTTAAGTTCCTCTAGTCACAAGGAACACTCCAAATCACTTTTTACAATTTTAAGCTTTTCCTTTAATTTAATATAATTATTTAAAACAAAATTATTATTTACTTACAAAATAGGTTTTTATATTAAAAATAATTTTTCTGACCTTCAAATTTTTATAGGAGCCTGTTAATGTCATTATCTACAACTTGGCTGATTTTGGTAATTATTTGAATTATCTTAAAATTTTCTAATTTTTATTAATTTTAAATAAGAAAAATGACTTGAAAAATTTTTAAATCTTACTTTTTTCCCCTAAGATTCTCTAACAACAGTGAACCTACCAAATATTATTTTATAAATTTCTAACCTTTATTTTGTTTTTTAGAATTTTTTGATTTAAAATAATACCAAATATTTAAAAAATTAGGGCTTTTGATCATACAAATGTTCTCTGACCCTAAAAAAATCAGAGAAAACCCCTAAGCTCATGAAGAACAAACCTTCAAAATTTTATTTAATTTAGATAATTATTTAATTACTTATGATTTAATTATTAATTTAAAAATAAATATAAGGAAAATATTTTTAATTTTTTGTTCATATTTTTCTCCTCTGTTCACTGAACACAGGAGTATTTTTTTTATGATTTTTGTACACTAAGATATGAATTTTTGAAATTTTTTTTTTGTTTGATTCCAAAATACCTGATTTATCTACTTATCTGAGTTGACATCGCGTCATCATCCTCGATAGTCAGGGAGATGGGCTAGCAAGGATTGGAATGAGCTTTTGAATGTTTGGAGAGACTCTAAAAGCAACTGGACAAAGTCTCCCCAAGGATTTGGATTGTCCCCAATTTTGGTCGTGGAGGGGACCATTTATAATTGAGGCTAAAGGGGAGGCCTCAGGCTGCCATTGGCTGGTGTCAATAAGCTAAGGTGGAGGGCTAAGCGACGCAATTAGCTAATGTGATATTGCTACAAGGGATGGGTAGAGTTTGGGTTTAAACCATGGGGTGCCTTCTGGGTTTTCAGTTTTCAGGCCACTAGGGTTGCCGGCCAGGCCAGGGGAGGTGGTTAGCTAGCTCAGAGAGGTCAGGGAGGTTTAGTTGTGATTAACTTGGGGCTTGAGAAGGTTGGTTGCATGGGTTAGAGAGTTAACCGATTTTAGTGGAAGAGTTTGCTTAAATTGAGGAACCTTTGGTCCATGGCTTAAAAATAAGTTTTTTTCTAGAATTGATGTGGCCATCTCACATACTTAGCTTGGGGCTAAAGTGATTAAGGTTTAATCAAATCAAAGGATTAGGGAAAAGTTTGGTTTTAGGATTAAAATGGGTTTTGGGCTTGGATATGGATCTTGGTCTTGGTTTAGGCTTGGATTTGGACCAATTGATTGTCCCATTTGGCCTATAAGAATGTCATGATGAATTTGAGAAATAAATTTTGTGGAATTGAGATGATTTCATGGCTAAATTTGATGAAATTTGTAATTGAGTTCAATTTTGGGGTATTTAACTTTGGCTTAGGGTTTGGGTTTGGAGTTGGATGTGAGTGGGTTTGAATTTTGTTTGAATTGGGCTTGAATATAATGAAATTTGGTTTGGATTTGAAATTGGGCAAATTTGGAATGAAATTGGTGGACATTGAGAGTGATTTGGGGACTTCAAGGATTTAAGGGTGTTTAGGGAATATTCGATAATTTTGGTGAATTTGGGGATTTTGGGTGCAGTTGAGAACATTTGGTGGTTAGAATTACTTTTGGTGAGGTTTGAAATGATTTTGGGGATTTTGACAAATTTTTAGGGTATTATGAGCATTTTGGTAGATTTGGGTGATGTAGAGGTATTTTGGTAATTTTTAGGATTTTGGAGATATTTGGGCAATTGGGGGTAATTTGAAGTGGTTCAGCATTACTTTTGGTGAGGAATTAGGAGCTTGGGCAATTTTGGAGGTTTTAGGGTTCCAGAGGCATTTTGGTAAATTTGGGAAAAAGTGGGGTAGGAGACCAAAGTGGGATGTCTTAATGGAATTGGGATTAATGGCCATGCAAATTGTGTAAAGTCCCCCTTAAAATCATAATACCCATTGGGAAGCTCATTTTAGACCCTTCACATGTTGGTCCTAGCCGCCCTAGCCAAAAACTAAGGGCTTGGGGCAACCCATATGAGTCTTCAAAAAGAACAGGGAGATAGATAAGACATTGGTGATTTTTTGGATTTGAGTGTGTGTGAGGTTATGACCAAGACCAAGCCACCTAGGGTTGCCCTAGGTCTCATTGATCCTATTGGAACTCAATCTTTGGTCTTCACATGTTGGTCTTAACCACCCCAAGTGAGGAATGAGGGCATATGACCACTCATGTGACAAGAAGAGTTAAGAAATGTTTAGAACTTTTATGTGGGAGGCTTCCATCACTAATCCTCTAGGATAGTCAACATGAAAGTCCTATGGCTAGATCCTAGGCTTCTAAAGAGAAGAAACAATACTAAAAAAATATTGAGAAATGATGTTCAGATATATTTGGATGGTGAGTTTGGTGTGATCCTATTGACAAATTTAGTTGTTTTAACACCACGTTAGCACCTTTTTCCCACCAACCCATCCCACTGTATGAAGAGAAGAGTTGGATTTACAGATTAGTGAAGGCCATCAAGTGTTGTACCTCCTCCTTCTATAGACAATCTCCTCATTCTTTTATCAATGAAGATGAAATCAAAATCAACATTGATGGTGATATTGAGCTAGATGTTGATGCTTAGGTCACCAAGTCCTCACAGACTAAGATAGCTCTAAATCTAAAGGATTTAGAGTAGGAGATTCTTTTTTATGCAGGTTTCCTAACAAGATTCTTAGTCCCTCACCTATCTACTTTGGCATTGTAAGACAAAGTTTTGACTATCGAGTTGATGCCTCAGTAAGATTATAAAGATCTTTTCATGAGAAGTGTGTTAACTATTGATGAGTTTCAGTTTTTCTGTGTACCTCATAATAAAGATAACATTAAGAGTGTCATTTTATTTTATATTATTGGCACATATAAAATGTGATCAAATTATCATTTTATGAAAATAAATTAATGAGGATATTATATATTCATATGACCCATCTTCTTTGACTGATAAGTTATTGAGTAGAGGTTGTACTCTTTTGAAATGATCTATTCACCAATCTAGAATGTGTAAATAAATGTGGCATAATAAAACATCTTAGAACAAGCATGATTTTGATTACATTGAACAGTATAGAGTCGGTGATCATTAAAAAGACCAAGAAGCTCATTGAGATGAAGCTTGTAAGAGAATAACCTTACCTCACATAATTAGCAAACATCATATATGTTTATAGGAAGAATTATGAGATACAAGTTTGTATAGATTTTCAAAACTTGAATAAGGAGTGCCTGAAGGATAATATTAATTTGCCTATCTTGAAGCTTATGGATGATGCTATCATATGTTCTTTTGAAATGATCTATTCACCAATCTAGAATGATTATATGTTCCCATTTATGAATGGTTTTTCTTTTTACCATTCTGTCCTCAAGTGACTTAAAAGATGATGGTTTCCAATGCTTCTTTTCTCTAGCCAAAGAATCCATTGAGTGGGCTGACAACCTTTGTCAATTGGTCATTAAGAAGACTTATTTTATCATGCACTGACCTAAATAAAATGTTCATAGAGCTGGTAATGTCAATGTGGGCTCTACCAATCTAGCAGTTGTCGATTAATACAGTGATGACGATAGTGTTGTTGTAAGTATTATCCCTAAGGGGCATATTTTTGTTGGTGAAGGCGATAGGGGGATGGTAATTGCACTTGGGCATAAAGGCAGACATATGTAGTTCTCCTAATCAAAGCCTCTTAAGACTGGCTTGACATTATGACACTCCATCACCCTTAATGATGGCAGAATCTATGCCAACAATGTTGATTACATGGGCTCAGATTTGCTTATTCGATTTCTCTTCCACTGGAGCCTTCCCTGGTGTTTGTCTCAAAGCTCTTGAAGTCACAAACTCCTTCAATTTTTTTTTTTTTGTTTGATCAACTCTTCGATCAGATCTCATAGGTTTCATCATTCATCCTTGTTGAGCCCATGATTTTTATGGTAGGCATTGTACTATTTGGGGTTACAAAGATAAGCTCAATTTTTTATCGAGGGTGCTCTTCTAAAGTAATCTGATTTTAAATGGCTTCTACTATCTTGGCCATAGAAAATCTTAGCAAAGTTTTCTTGGATACTTTGTGGTTAAGCAATGGGCACTCATTATATCAAGTTGACCGTTGCTCAAGATGCCATGTCTGACTCCTAAGGTGGTGGGTTCTGTCAGTCGCCCTGCGGCTCGAGGCAGCCAAGCATCTTCATAGCAATGATGAGCAAAGTAAAGTGAATCATGTCTTAGTATCCATCATTTGCCTTGGGGGCCCTCTTCAACAGATGACAGGTGAATGAGTCTATTATGAAGAAAAAGGGGTGAGTTATACTCCTCGACCGATATGAGATTGTTGGCCAGCTTCAAGAACTTGGTTAATGTCTTTGATTGTTGTAGACCCAATGTGTATTGGAATGGTCCTTTCTTCAGCCTCGAAGCTAGGGTGGTGAGAGCTACTAGGGTTTCAGGTCCATCACTTCCAACATCTCATTTTGGAAGCAAGTGATAAACGAGCGAAGGCTCTTACATTGTCTATAACCAATCTATAATTGGGCCAGTGAGTTTTTTTAGGCTTTTGAACACCGCTAAAATGTGCTACAAACATATACTTGAAATCAACGAATGATGTGATTAATCTTGGTGATAACCCATTAAATCACTTTATAGCCAACTCCCTCAGTGTGATAAATAAGAGATGGTATTTTAATGCATTAGTGATTCTTAGTAAAGATGCAATAAAATTAATTATTGATCCTCAGTAAAGCTGCAATAAAATTAAAAGTGGCTATGTTGTCGATTGGATTGGTCCTCCTCTTGTATGACTCCAGCGACATGATCTTGAATTGCTCTAGGGGTTCGACATTAAAGATTTATCGAGATAACACATTCTTGGGCAATCAGGGCACCTTAGTATGCCTGAAACAATGATGATCGGTCGGTGTTTACCCAAAACTATCGAAGTACTAGAAATCACCTTCTCTTTCTATAGTTGGGAGGACTCTTTATTCATTGAGTGTCAACCCTTCCTCTTAGAAGTACTGCTCACTTCCCTGAGCCAGTGCGTCTCAGATGACATAAAAAGTTTGATCCTTCAACTCCTAGATCTATTGAGTTATAAGCTCTCTAGTACACTCCAAGTTGGTGTTGTCTCTATTATAGCTTCTTTCTTTTTATGCTACTCTTCTTATTTGTGACATGATTCACACTAATCATGCTATTTAGAAATTTGAATCTTGATTTATCTATGAATCACACTCAAGAAATAAGCATACGAATAACAAGAGAGAGAACAATAATGAAATGTAATCCATCGTGTTAATCATGTCTTATTCATAAAATGATCTTTTTATTTATAGGGGAGAGAGTATAACATGTTGATGTTAAACTTTTATCTCTTCTTTAAAAAGGACTGACAGGATATTTCTAGTATTATATATGAGTAAGCCTGTCATCCGATGCTTTATGGCTTGATCGATTATGCTTAATATGCTTCAGGTTGATAAGACCAGCTTGTTACGTAGAGATCTTCTCGGTCAATTGTGCTTGGCTGATTTGAGTTAGCCACTTGATATAACACACCTATTAATCCTGACATCTGATGAGGGGCCTTTGGGTGTCTCTAGAATGGTTGAAGATGTAAACAGACCAAATCTTCCTCGGATCAACTCTCCCATGATAATTGGATCAAATGAATTTTTGCATTATTTATGTCTGAATGCTCATTCTTGTATCCTCTGATCATCTTTGGCCTAATTTGTGGTTCAACCGACTTTGGCCTTACTACCTCTGGCTCAGACAACTTCATTTGGTCAGACAAGTGAGCCTTATGGTCTAATATTAGTGGGCTCTCCTTTGTCGCACTCTTTTCTTCTAGGCAATTAGATCTCCTTAAGATTAGCTCTGAAACCTTTTTTATGTACAATTTAAATATTTAGCACTTAAACTTTATTGTCTATATTTAAATCACACAAATGTTTTTTATAACATAAAAAAAAATCCTTATTTTAACCTTTAAAATCTCAAATGCACGTTTTCATGCATAATTAAGGTGGCATATCCATGAGAATTGAAGATTTGGTGCTAGATATGTAAATGCATTGAACTTTAATGGCAAGTATATGAATCTTTCTTAAATTTAGCTTCTTGTGTGTTATAAAATGAGTCACCTTTAAATTATACGATATATACCTTGCAAGTTTGAGTTGATGATTCTTAAATCAGACTCACTACTACTTCAAATAATATAACAATTTAATTTATTTATAGACAGGCTTTTATTGAATATCACAATACCACAAGAAGATATAAAAAATCTTAAGTAATGAAGCTCAACTTGATTAGATGATGTATTTCACTAATATTCTTAGCTTTGGCTAGATGCCTTTATAGAATATAGAGAAGACTTACACACATCTTAGAGAACTCATATTATGCCTAAAATGAGAACAAAATAAATAAAATTTGGATTTTAATTATGAGGTTGTGGGTAGATCCCTCTATACAAATGGCTCGATTTCACATATAAAGCCTCCAACTATTGGCTTAAGATTTAAATATATTGTGATTAAAAACTAATTTTCTCAAATCTACTGAATTTTATAAGTAGCATTAGTCCTCAACAATTGATGACATATATATATATATATATATATATATATATATATATATATATATATATATATATATATATATATATATATATATATATATATATATATANTATATATATATATATATATATATATATATATATATATATATATATATATATATATATATATATATATATATATATATATATATATATCTATAAGAAGGGGGTTAACCCTCAATAAAAATATTTCAATGAATACTCTAACCATTGATATAATTTAAAATGTTCAAATAAAAGACAATCTAAAGGTCACAGTTCATAAAAGGATTAAATAGCAAATTATGAGGACAATATATTCTAGAACAACTAATTAACTCAAAGTCGATGGTCTAAGTAGATTAAGTAAACTAGGCAAGAAGTTGTGCATTAACCGACGACGTAATAACCGTAGTTGTGCTCTTTGTGATCAAGTTTTTTTTGGTTTTTCTTTGAGCTTTGTTTGATCTTCTTCTTATTTTTTTCTTAGTTTTCTTCCTTGTTGGATTTTTATATTTTTTTTGTTATGATCTTGTGCCACTCCACCCTAATGGGTGAGGAGCAACCTAAACATCATGGATCTAGCTTAGGTTCAAGTACTATTGCTAAGATGCTTCAAAACAATCCTTAAGCTCTTTGATCCTTTAATGATGCTTTAGTTACTAATGTTACTAGAAAGATTTCTAATTTGGTGCTGAAATTTCTACTTTCAAAAAGATGCTTGTCATCCTTTTTTCGAATGAAGATGTTGAACTATTGGTAGCTCAATTTGAATTTACTTTGATTGACAAATTTTCTTTTAGATGTCCTTCTATAGTTACTATTGGATATTTTTCTTTGAATGTTAAAATTTTTGGTTCTTTTTCTAATAGCTTTAATGATGCGAGACATATTTCAATCAAACATGAAAATGACATAGTTTATAGTAAATGTTTGCTCGCCAATTTTATTACATTTTTATGTGTCAAATGTGTTTACTTGAATGGGCACATTTTCTTAATATTAGTGGAAAGTCTCCCGTATTTCATATATGCATTTATTTCCCTAATATAAGATTGGATTTAATTAATCGTTGAGTTCTTCATGTTGTTGCATCCTTACTTGGAATTCCTTTTCATACTGATTAAGTTACTACCACCCATTATAGGCCCTCTGTTGCATGGGTCATAGTTGAGGTGGATGTTTCTAAGAAACTTTTAGGTTACATTTAGTTTGATTCTGAAAAATATGGTTATTCTTAGAAGGCTGAATATGAAAATCTACCTCTTTCTTATGCTCATCATAGAGTACATGGCCATGTTATTTTTGAATGTTTTATTCTACACCTTCACTTAAAGCCTCAAAATACAAAGCTCCCTATCTCAATCCAAAATAATCTCATTCATGCTTCTTAATGTAACTTTCCTAACTCTACTAAAATAGTTGACAATATTGTTTTTATAAATACTAACAAGAATATTCTTGATATTGGTTGTGAGCTCGTGGAAGTAGGTATTGATGAGGAGGCCCAATCATCTTTACTTCTAAGATAGCTCCCCTAATTAAAAAAAAAGATTGTTGTAGCTTATAGACTTGTTAACATTTGAACTCCTATTAAATTTGGTGAAATCGGTAACTATGATGCTCCTTTACCACCTTTTTTTTAAGTTCTCTAGCTTGTGAGCCTCCTCCCTCTGCTCAGTTCTCATATCCTCCCTAAAGTTAATACTAATGATATTAATAAGTGCTCTAATAGTGTTAATTTTGATATAGAAGAGAAGGAATTGAATCCTTATGATTTGTTTCTTATCCTTAATAATATTTATGTTGGACACACCCCTTCTCAACGTACTTCATCATTGATAGATGTGAGGATGGTTATAGAATTGTTGCCAGAAAGATGGAAAAAGGTGGGAAACAAAATCATGGAGCTGCTCCAAGGGCATATTAGTCTCTTAATGCTTTTATTCCAAGTACTACTTAATATTTTCTCTTTTCTTTACTGGAATGTGAGACAAATTGGCTCCTCCATTTTTAGAAAATTCATTGTGAGTTTGATTAAACAAAATTATTATAATTTTTTAATATAAGGTGAATAATGCTAAGATGCAAAGTTTTTCTAAAGGATTAGGATATTAATGTGCTTTCTCTAATATCTCTAATAAGATTTGGATATGCTAGAAGCAATTTTATTGATGATTTCTGTAAACTTCATCATATTAAAATTACTTATCTACAATCTTTTGTTACAACTATTGTACCCATGTTAGTTGTTCTAAAGTTACGAGAAATATTAGAAATATTATATCGGACTAATTTATGAGCATTATTTTTAGCATTGATGGTTATTGGTGTGTGGGAGTTGACTTCAATATCATTTCTAATTCTAAAGAGTGTTTATATGGTGGCCATCTTGAAGTGGGTGCTAGGGATGACTTTAGTAATGCTATTTTAATTTGTAATTATTACTGACATTAGCTTTATTAGCTCTACTTTTACTCGAAGTAATAATAGACTCTAACGAACACTTGATCATTTTATTTTTATTAGTAATTAGATAAATAACTCTCATTATTTTCATTGATCACTTAAGTAGAACTCTTTCTGATCACTCTCTCCTCCTTATGAAGGTGAATGATTATTTTAAACCTATTGTGCATGGATTTAAATTCTAAAGTATGTGGCTTGAGGGCTCTTTTTTTGAAATTATTATTACTAACTAGACAACTCTTTTATCTCCTATTAGCAGTGTTCAATGTATGATTAAACTGGTTTAAATTAAAAAGAATGCAATATGTTAATTTGGTGGAATAAAAACCAATTAAAAATTTTTTTCACTAATATTTTAGCAATTGAGAATTTGTTTGTTTATTGATCTAGAGAATGAAGTGGTCGATAATTTCAATCATCCCCTTAATAAAAAATTTTTAATACTAACATTTTTTTCTTGTAAACTTTAACATATGGAAGAAAGTTATTGGAAAGAGAAAGTGACTAGTAATATATTAATGATGGTGATAAAAGTACTAAATAATTTTACTCTTGTTAATAAGAAGAGAGAAATCAATTACATCCATAAAATTAAATCAAATGATGGTCGCCAGATTAGTGAAGAGAGGGAAGTGAACAATTATATTATCGAGTACTTTTCTAATTTATTATGTCTTAACAGTGCTCCTATTCAAGTTCATAACTCCTCCCTTACCTCTCATATCATCCCTCATCAGGGCAATCAGGACATCTTGACTATCCCTATTGAAGAAAAAAATTATTCTACTATTATTCTTTTGAACAACAACTCTGTTGTAGGTCCTATTAACTTTATTACTAAACTTTATAAAAGATATTGGTATATTATAAAAAAAGATGTTATTAATGTTGTTAATAACTTAATAAATGGTTCTTTTCTTCCTAAGTTTTTTTAGTACTTCTATTATCCTTATTCCAAAAAAATTATAGTACTACAAAATATCAGTTTAGGCCTATAAGCCTTTATACCTTTTTAAATAAACTGGTTTCTAAACTTCTTTGTTCTAGGTTAACTAATATATCACCTAAGATTATTCCCCATAATCAAACTGATTTTGTTAAAGATAAAACCATCGTGGATAATGTTTTATCACTTATGACCTTGATTGTAAAACTGAGGGCATAACATCATCATTAAATTGATTTATGATAATATGCACTAAAATTTTTTATTACAAGTTCTTACCTTTTTTTTTAGCTTTGATAGTAGAAGTATTAATCTATTCTTTAATTGTATTTAAAAATTCTTTGTTATCTATCATTTATTTCAAATCTTATAAAGTTTGTAGGCAAGGTGACCCTATCTCTCCTATCCTATTTATCATTGCTAATAATTTTTATTCAAAGGTTTTAATAAGCTTTTCCAATATCATTCCTCCTTTTATTATAAACCTAAATGTGTTCATGATATTTCTAATTTAAGTTTTGATGATGATTTTATAATTTTTGTAGCGGTTCTATCAAAACTGTTAATTGTATTAAGAATATTTTGATGGAATATGAAAACTATTGTAGTTTACCCTTTAATAATTCCAAAAGTTATTTTATCCCTCCTAAAGCCTTACAACATGATCTCTTGATTTATATTAAGGAAATCCTTAATTTTAATATGCAATCTCTTCCAATCAAATACCTTGATATTCTTATTTATAAAAGTGCTAAAAATATTTTTTATTTGATTGGGTTCTTAACTCTATCAGAAATAAACATTCTAGCTAGAAGTTTTAACTATTATCTATGGAAGGCAGACTTACTTTGATTAAAAGTATCTTATGTTCTCTTCCTATTTACTTGCTCCAATCTATCCAACCCTCTGCTTAAGTTTGTCTGTGGTTTAAAATATTGATTAATAAGTTCTTTTGGAAGCTCACTTCTCAACTAAATTTATTCATTAGACTTTTCGACATAAGATTTGTTTTCCCTTAACTAAAGGTGGCATTGGGTGTAAATCCTTTCAAGATATGTCTATAACATTTTCTTATAAAATGTGGTGAAATTTTAGGATGGGAGTGGGACTTTGGGCTAAGTCCATGAATATGAATTATTGTTAGGACAAGCTCCCATTCTTTGCAATTTTCATATGGAGAATTCTCCTCTTTGGAAAAGAAAGTAATAATATCAAATGGGAGAAAAAGATGCTTAATTTGTGGAGTGTTGAAACTCATAATATTTTCATCTAATAGGATAATTGGATTGACTCTGTTACTATTGATAATTTCATAAATTCTCATGCAAGATCTTCTACTAAAGTTTTAAATTTATTGATAATGACTTGTAAAACGTTAATAAACTCAAGGAAGTGATCACTAATTTTATTGCTAGAAAAATTGTCCACATTCATTTAGTCTATGATGCTATGGACTATATTTTATTTTCTAAATCTAAAGTCCTTCAAAAAAAACTTGAATCATTTTAAAGGTAAGCATATTTTTTTCCTATATGGGCAAAATTGTCTCTACCTCTTGATCTATTTTATGCTGAAATATATTTAGGAACTTTATTCTTATGGATTGCAATCATTGAGAAAAAGGGTTTTTATCTGATTCTAAATATTTTTATTGTTATCATATTAAGTCCAACTCTCTTATTTCTTAATGGTACCATTTTTGAAAAATCTATTTTCAATTATTGTGTCTATTAATGAGTTGGTTGCTAATTAGTTTTATGTTGTTGCTAGTATATTTATTAATCATATTATTATTGATTTAATCTCCCTTATGCTTTGGTTTATCTAGATAGACATAAATGAAGCTAAACATAGAGGTATCAAAATGAATCCATATCGCATCTTTTGGCACATTTAATAGAGAAATCTTCTCTTTAATGCTCAATTGCTTGATAGGAAAGCTTTAAGAATTGTAGTGCTACTATTACTTTGATATTCATCTATCGAATAATTTCCTTAAACCTGTTACTTGTGACAGTTGGTATAAACCTGAGGTTCATCGGGTTAAACGTAACACAGATAGAGCTACATTTAAAGATTGCACTTGTTTGGTAGTTTGTTTAAGAATAATTTAGGGAATATGATCATTTATCTTATTGGGCCTCTTGATCCTTGCTCTTTCAGTTATGTTGAATTATATGCTCCTAAATATAGCCTCTTCTAGCTAGCATTTTACTAATTAACAATTTTTGGATGAGATGGATGTTTATCTTTCCATTCCTCTTAATTTTTCTTTGCACAAATGTCTCTTGTTGCACTAAATTAATTTACATGCTTAAGGAGATTCTTGATCTCCTTCATAATTTTCATATAAGCTCATTCATGTGCATCGAAAAGGTAATGCATGTGAGGATTGGTTTGCTAAATTTGGCTATAAATCTCAGTCAACTATTGAACTTAAGGCTATTAACTATCCATTGCATCATAAAGGGCTTATAAATTTATAAAAAATTGGGTTACCATATCTGAGACATGTTTCTAAACAACTATGTATGATTCAGTGTTTTATTTAGTAGGTTCGGGTTTCTGGTTTAAGAGAGATAATAAGAATGACAGTAATGTCTACATTGTTCCCAACAGTAAATGTTCAAATTTGTTGATGTTTTAGTATCAATTATCTTGTTTATTTGAGATGCTTGGGAGTAAAAGTCAAATTTATCATCTCAGCCTTCATAATTTGTTATGCCTTTCTTATCTTGAGCGGCTATAGCTCTATCTCACCTTTGCTCTAATTGATTCATGACTTGTTATTATTCATCATCTAATTGGCTATGTTATTTGGGAAGTAACTCATACAATTAATAGTATAATCATGTTTTTCTCATTAGTTTGAGTTGCCCCCTCAATTTAAATTTGTTGGTGGCTGATTATAAAGAGGTCTTGCTCCATTTAGACTTTCATCATGATAGATTGATTATTACATTATCCTACTAGATCTTGAATATCTCTCGTAATACAAATTCTCTTATATTAGATTTGCTGTCATTTCAACATTTCTGTATGATTGGCCTCATATCTCTTCATTATTGACTTATTTCTAATTGGATTCTGATTTTGGGCTTTATTTCACCTACAAAAAATTGACTTGTCTTTTCCACCTTAAACAACTTGTGCTAATTTTCCTTTGACTAATAACCCTTTTAAATTTTAGTGCTGGAGCAATGTTCCTTATTTTAGATCTAATTTACTTTCCATTGATAAACATTTGATAAATATTTTATGTTATGTTGGCCATGCTTTATATGCTACATATTTTCATACCTACTTTCTATAGTTATCATTTCACACAATTACTTTAAGAAGTACTTTATAGTTGAATAATAATTGGAAAGTTCCCTCTTCTTGCTAAATTAACACTTGATGTTATTTTTAATTTTATTGAGATCTGGTACAAAAGTAAGCCTAAATATCAACACCACTTTATTTCACATCTTTGTACAACAGGTGCTTGTTTGACTTTTTCCTTGTAATTTAGCCATTAATTCTAACTTTGGTCGGTCCTTCCCTTTCATGTTTCAATTTTGCTTCTTTACATTCAGTTACTCCTTTTGAGGAATACATCTTACTTTGCTCTTTCTTTCCGGTCCCTATTTTACTATATTTTATTAGTCTAACCTTATATGCATCATTATGCTATTAACATCTTTGATTTGAATAGTTACCTTATCCATTGTGCAGCTTATTTCAATTAGGCAGTTTTATTATAGTTTTCAATAAGCCCAATTTAATGTTACCAAACTCAAAACATGCTATGGAAGATTAATCCAATTGACTAATAAAAAAAGTTCTTAAATAGGCCAAAATCAAGCCATTCAAAATCCAATCAGCCTGACTCAAAGCAAACCAAACCAAATTAGCTCAATAAAACCGAGCAACAACCATCTGCACATGAACACAAACTTGCACAAATTGTGGAATCAAACTTTCAGGACCAAGGGACCGGACTGCTCAGCCACAAAAATAACTTAAAAGAAAAAAAAAAAAGGGGAAAAATATGAAGAAGCAATACCCGTCTCAAAGTATTAGATCAAAGAAAAAAAAAAAAGGGGAAAAATATGAAGAAGCAATACCCGTCTCAAAGTATTAGATCACTTTTCAAATGCAAAATAAAAGATTTACGCAGTGAAAACCCATTAGAACAGCGGAGGCCGGATGCCATTGATTAATTCAAATGAATGAGATCCATCAAATCTACCAGTCCATCCCTGCCTCATAAGAATAAAAGAACCCAACTCAATTCACACAGCATGGAAAGAAATGCAACTCTCACCGTAGAACACGTTTCGCGTAGCTGTGGTATATGTCTGCTGTGTAGAGCACCATGAGACGAAAATTCACGGCGCAAAGGATGAAACTAGAACATTATGTTCCATTAGACGCTTCTGGAAATGAGCCAATCTTGCCTGCAAATGGTCAATTCCAGCGGCCTTCTGCGAGAGAATGGCATTTAATCTGGAAATGTAACTATCCAGCTGATTACCAGGCTCATCTGCTTCTTCTAGCAGCTTCATCTCCTACATCATGGTAGCAAGATTTTTAGTTTATTACAAAATCATATAGCATGATTTTAAAATTAAAAAAAAATAAAAAAAACTCACCTCTCTAATAATATCCATCGTCTCCTCGACCTGCCTTCGATGAGCAATTACGAGGTCTTCCTCTTCCTGCAATGAAATACAAAACAAAATTCCTCTGATTTGAAATTGAAGGTTCGAATGCACTCATGAACATAGGAATCTACCTTCAGAAGGTCGTTCAAATCATCATCTGGATTCAGAAAATTATTATCTACATCAATGGCATTCCTTCTGTTGGTCGGGGCTGCAACTCTCTGTGTTTTATTCTCAAAGGCAGGAACTGAAGATGGCTCCGCCTTCCTCCAGGACCGATTATCTTGCTCATAGGCCCCATCAGTGAAATCGTACTCCTCAAGTGTACTCGAACCACGACTTTTATTAGAATAGGAAGATACTACCTGCACATCTTCTCTTGTTGCAGCAACAGTATCTCCAATTAAAGAAGGTGGTACTTTTTTATTCTGTTTGGCCCACCCAAATCTCTGTGCTTCATTAGTAACCTCACCGCTGCTACTTTCAGGTGCAGAGAGGTTAGGCAAAACTGAAGACAGAGGAGCAGCAGTTGATTCCCTTAGGTTGGAGGATGCGGAAGGCTCCTTCTTGGGGTTGCTACCTTTAGATAAGCTCTTCACCCTTCTCAGTAGCAAAAATAGAACTATTAAATTAAGAAAAATAAGTGCTACAATTCCTTCAGACATAAGTGAATAGAAAAATCACCTATCGGCATATCTTAATGTGTTCAGAGTGTGTTCGCATGATCCAGAGCTTGGAGAAATGCATGAAATCATTACCGTGCGTGAGTTCCCTATGAAAGAGTCCCTAAGTACTTCGGTCAGTTTGCTCCCTCTAAAGGGAATATGAGTCTGATCATTGTCAAGAGCACGAATACATTCTTTCAGGGCAAGAAGACTTTTGTTGATCTCAGCACCTTCTATTCTGCAACAGAATCAAGATTTTGAATTGTATGGTTCATAATACCTTGCTTTAAATACAGGAAACAAATATAGGATAACCTCGTCTGCTTGTCATTATCAGTGGTGTCGGCACCTCGTTCACTGCCAGCCAAATCTATGAAGGATAGCTTACCGATTACTCGACCCGGTTTTGATTCACTAACATCTGCTAACTTCTTAATAACAAGCTGAAGTATGGCATGAGATCGGGAAGATTCCTCATTTGCGCCAGTTGTACCAGTGCTCCTAGTAGCATTTCCCTTCTCAATAAGCTCCCTGATGGTTTCAACATTGGAAACTTGAAATTCTTGTAAACCGACTATGCAGACTTGCTGCTTGCCATCTTCTCTCATCATAAGCTTTCTGATCAAATAAATTAGGGTAACCAAGTAAGAAAAATATAAATTGATAAATATAAACTCCAACAAAGTCAAATAAAAAAGCAACAAAAAAAATTGTCTTTCAAACCTTCTATCATTTAATAGATCAAAAACCTTTCCGCCATATATTTCAAAAAAGCTGAAAAATAACTGGAATCCTTGGTTTCTGTATGTATGATGCATTAGTTTAAGGATATCATGCGAAGCTCTCAGGGGTAGGGGCTGCATAGTGTAGGTCTTCCCACTACCTGAAAAAAATACTACAGTTATAAAACAATATTTTACACCAAAAATCAGTATTTGTGATAACAAGTAAATGCTACAATTAAAATCTTCAGTATAAGCTGATCGTACTTTTTAACACATTGGCATGCCAAGATTAAACTTGACCTGACAAAAAAATTATAAAAATATAAAAAAAAACTATAAGGTTTTCTCTGAACATAAGAGCTACTGCGTAAAGCATTGTTCAAACACAAAATAAGGTAACAGGAATGAGCACACAAAATGAGGTAATTGGAACAAGCAAATGTAAAGGCAGGAAGGCATTTCAGACTCATTTAATTCTGAATTTCTAAATGATGTGCTTGACGTCAAAATCAATTGAAATTTACTTTAAACAACCATGCCTAAAAAAAAAAGAATAATAAATAAATAAATAAATGTGTAACTATTTGTCAGCAATCGTTACTTAACAGCTATTCGATGAAAAAAGTTTTCCAAGAATATTGATTTTTTTTACTTTTTTTTCTATTCACGGAAACTGCAAAGAATAATCATGTAAACTGAAACTAAAAGGTGTTTATAACAGTTTGAAAAACAATTGAACACAAAATGACAAGCAAGTTGCCGAAGTGATTGTCAAACTCTAATGGTTGAATAAAAATTCCTCCTAACACCAAATGGTAAAAGTTGCTTATCTTGCCCATCAAAGCAAACAACAGAATGAGCATGGAACTTCATTCTGTACAAGTAAACATCAGAGCTTAGTTCTGTTTCACTTATCAATCTTCCAAGCCAACCAAGTTGGACCAAAGCAAAATTGAATGCACCAAGAGACTACCAGACGAAATAGGTTATATCTGAAACGAAGTTACAGGTGAAAACCATGATGAGAAAAAGTTCAAAGATTCATGGTGTTCCAAATTGGCCAAAACAAATGCATACATGGCCTAATAGGAAATTTTGAGTAATACTAACAACACGCATAACAACAACAACAACAACAACAACAACAACAACAACAACAAAGCCTTAATCCCACTACGTGGGGTCGGCTACATGAATCCTTTTTCTCCATTGCGTCCTATTTAGTGTCATATTTTCATTTAGTTCTAATAAATTAAGATCATTTTTAATACAATAAGCCCAAGTCTTCCTAGGTCTACCTCTGCCTTTCTTAACACAAGTCGAATCTAAAACATTTACTCTCCTAATCGGATCATCTAATGGTCGACGTTTAATATGACCAAACCATCTAAGACGACTTTCTCTAATTTTGTCTGTCACAGGAGCTACACCAACCCTATCACGAATATATTCATTCCGCATTTTGTCTCTAGTGTAAAGCCACTCATCCACCTAATCATTCTCATCTCGGCAACACTTAACTTATTATTATGCTTCTCTTTTAAAGGCCAACATTCAGCGCCATAAAGCATTGCAAGTCTCACCACCGTTTTATAAAACTTTCCTTTCAGTCTTAGCGGTACTTTTCTATCACACAAAAGGCCCGAAGCATTCCTCCACTTCAACCAACCAACTTGAATTCTACTAATAACATCACCATCTGTATCACCATCGCTTTGGACAACGGACCCAAGATATCTAAATCGTTCACACCTTTTAATAATTTGATAACCCAAAGTCACACTTCTGTCACTAGAGCTATTACTACTAAAATTACATTCCATGTATTCAGTTTTAGTTCTACTTAAACGAAGGCCTTTAGACTCCAAAGTAGACCTCCATAATTCAAGTTTTTCCTGGGCTTTTTCTCTCATTTTATCCACGAGAAGAATATCATCAGCAAAAAGCATACACCAAGGTACATCCTCCTGTAGATGTCCAGTAAGACCATCCATAACAAAAGCAAAAAGATAAGGGCTTAAAGCCGACCCCTGATGTAATCCAACAGAAATAGGAAAATATTTTGTCAATCCTCCTTCAGTTTGAACACAAGTAACAGCTCTAGTATACATATCTTTAATGACTTGAATATAAGTCATATCAACACATTTCTTCTCGAGAACTCTCCAAAGGATATCTCTTGGGACCTTATCGTAAGCATTTTCTAAATCAATAAAAATCAAATATAGATTCTCCTTATTATCTCTGAACTTCTCCATCAAACCTCTCAATAAATGTATAGCTTCCATAGTAGACCTACCCGGCATAAATCCAAATTGATTATGAGAAATTTTTGTGATGTGTCTTAACCTATGTTCAATTACCCTCTCCTATAATTTTAAAGTATGACACATCAACTTAATTCCTCTATAATTTGCACTCTTGTGCATCCCCTTTATTCTTAAAAATGGGGACCAAAATACTCTTTCTCCACTCCTCAGGCATCTTTTTAGTTTTTAAAATAATATTAAAGAGTTTAGTAAGCCAAGAAACTCCCAAATCTCCCAAATATTTCCACACTTCAATTGGGATATCATCAGGTCCTACAGACTTTCCACCTTTGGTTTTCTTTAAAGCCTCCTCAACTTCTTTTTTGCTAATGCGACGGTAGAAATGATACGTTTTATTGTTATTCACGATATTAAAATCACTAAGGTCGATCGAATTTTCAGAAACTTCATTAAAAAGTTTATCAAAATAACTCACCCACCTATGTTGAATATCTTTTTCTAAGAAAAGTACTTTTTGGTTTTCATCTTTAATACACTTTACTTGAGTTAAATCTTTACTTTTCTTTTCTCTTTGTTTGGCTAGTTTATACATATATTTTTCACCCTCCTTAGTATCTAATTTATTATAAAGATCATTAAAAACAGTATTTTTAGCGTCATCGATTGTTCTTTTAGACTCCTTGCGTGCCGTTTGGTATTTTTTCCAGTTCTCTAAGCTTTTACATTTACACCAATTTTTATAACATAATTTCTTATATTTTATCTTTTCTTGCACATTATTATTTCACCACCAACTATTTTTATTTGTAAATATTTTTTCTTTTGATTCTCCAAGAACATCTTTTGCTACTTGTTTAATAGTGTTTGTTACTTTATCCCACATCACATTTGCTTCTTCATGAATATCCCAAATTTTGAAATCTTGAAATTTACTCATAAAAATAATTTTATTTGTGTCTTTTAAGTTTCTCCATCTAATTCCGCAATGATGAGTCATAGTATTTTTTATTTTACAACTCTTAACTTTAAAATCTAAAACTAATAAACGATGTTGGGTATTTAAATTATCACTTGGAATTACCTTACAATCTTTACAATCACGACGATCTCTTCTTCTCATAAGAAAATAATCAATTTGTGTTTTATTAGATCCACTCTTATAAGTAATAAGATGTTCATCCCTTTTCTTGAATAAAGTATTAGAAATAACAAAATCATACGATAAAGCAAAATCTAAAATAGCTCTACTTTCTTCATTTGTTACTCCACAATCGTAGCCACCATGAATATTTCTGAAATCTTCTACCACTCTACCGACATGTCCATTTAAATCTCCTCCAATAAAAATTCTTTCTTCAAGAGGTATCATTTGTATTAAGTCTTCTAAGTCATTCCAAAATTTATCTTTAGACCCTGTATCTAAACCTACTTGAGGAGCATAAACACTTATAATATTAAAAATCTTAGTATAATCTTAAGGGCTATAATTCTATCACCAACTCTATTAATATTTACAACATTATTTTTCAAACTCTTATCTATAATTACACCTACACCATTTCTAGTGTGACTCTTACCAGAATACCAAAGTTTAAAACCTAAATTATCAATCTCCTTAGCCTTTTCTCCAACCCACTTAGTTTCCTGAATACATAAGATATTAATTTTCCTATGAATCATAATATCAACTAATTCCATTAATTTACCATTGAGAGTGCCTATATTCCAAGATCCTATCCTAATATTAGTTTTTATCAGCAATAAAGAAATTATAAATAGCTGAAGAGGTTACCTCTAAAGAAAAACTATGTTACACGCCAAAAAGGCAGACATCCTTTTTCAGTTCAAACAATGATTGCACCTTTCTAGCAAGACATGATACATAGAAAATCTTCAAACAGGCATACAAAAGACGATAAATCATATCTTCTACTATTGCTCAAGGAATTATGCTTCTTCACAGTTGATTGTATGGATGATGATTCATTAATTGTGAGGCCTTTACTCATGGCCAAAGCGAACTTGGTAAAAAGCATCATCTTCTGAGTTTGTTTCTAAGCCAGTATCAATGCTTTTGGCTAGTACAACACTGTATGTTCATAAGTTTGTTTTTACGATA
This sequence comes from Phalaenopsis aphrodite, assembly GCA_003013225.1. NCBI lineage: Eukaryota > Viridiplantae > Streptophyta > Magnoliopsida > Asparagales > Orchidaceae > Phalaenopsis > Phalaenopsis aphrodite. The sequence goes on from NEWO01000062.1 coordinate 242,581, forward strand.
AAATCTCTACTTTCATTGTATGGATACTCTTTAAAATTTATCTACCAACAGCACAGCTTTACCGAAAGTTCTAAATGCTGTGTCAAGATATACTTGATAAACAAAATTGAATACATAAATCTAATTAGGCTTCAATTAATCATGATATTCAACAATTAAAGAATTTTGCAGGCGCCACATGACCAGTAGCAATTTAGTCTTGAATAGATTCACCCCTTTGATGATAATTACCACGCTAAGATTTTGGAAACCACAGACTAGACAAACTTATAATTGGTTTCTCAACCTGGAAACATTTTCACTGGACGAAAATTGTTTCAAGTAGAAGTATTTGCTTGTCAATGATTATCTCATATTGTTAACATCAAATTTTGCTATAGAACATGTTCTCGTAAGGTCTTTTCCCTTTTAAATAAAACCAATAATTGTCAAAAAAAAACAAAAAGGACCGGTTTATAACTTGTTTACTTCAGAATAATGATGACTAAATTGCTTTGGATATGAGATGCTAAGAGTTATTTGCTAACTGCATTTGGCAATTATTTCTAGGTCAGCAGCGCAAAGAAACATGGGGAAAATTGAAGATTGGGAGTCTAATACCAAACAAGCTTTCACAAAGACCAATGCTGGTCTTTTTTTTTTCATTTGATATTTTAAATTGTTAAGGAAACACATCAAGCTTTTACCTATCTGCTTAGACCAATTGATCAAAAGTAATTTGTCTTCCCACAATCGTTGTCACTGAGCTTATTTGATAGAATAAAGATAATTTGTAGTGCTTTAATTGACTTGGATTTAGCCTTTTTAGATAGGTGAATCCTTCAATGTGGCCAACCATCGCTCATAATTGATATAGCCCATTCAAGATATCTTCCTCTTGTAACTGTGATAATATGACTGCATTGCCATCCTCAACAAATAATTCATCATTTGATGATATAAAGTAATAAATATTCATTAACCTCCAAAGTTAATTTTTTAAAATTCATCTTCTAATCTCTAGTTGTACTTTTGTACATAGTATAAACTAATGAATTCATTCTTAAGGTATTCAAACAATTATTCCTCTTGATATGAACTTCATAAAACAATTGCAGTTTCACTCCTAGCCTAATAGCAATCATGTAAGAAGCAATATTTTGATTACAAAATTTTAAAGTTTAGAAGTGCCATATAGAATCTACATCTCAATACTTTTTTAGAAAAAATAAATAAATAATGTATAAATTTTGAATAAATCAACTAATGAATAATAAAGTTACTCAAGGATTAGTTTGTTATTTACTATTATTGTAATCCTAAAATGCATTTGCTATAACTTGAAGTTTAATTTTTGCCCACTTAGAAGAGTTAGCAATCAATATATCCATAAAACGATACAATCCGAATTAATATTTGGATTGGTTGATTTGCTCACAGTATATTGATATTGAGGATTCAAATAATAGCCCACGACATGCAGATTTTGATGCAATTGAAGCTTCTATTTCTCATTTATAACTTTTGAATTTCATTATAGCAACTCATCTCCTCCTACGTTATGTGTTATCAACTCCTTTATCGCATCCACTATATTATACATTAAACCTATAGCTAGTTCTCTTTGCATCAACCATTTTTCAAAACATAAAACAAAAGCTTACTTGTTGTAATAGCAAAAGCCACATTTAACCAAAATCTATCACTCAAAATAATCTTCTCAACTTCTTTTCATTGAATTTCTTAGCCCAAGCACAACTTAACCACCATATGGAGGTAAGCATAGCTTCCAAAGAATCCCTTGCTTTTAGTATGCATTGTAGAATCAAGTATGTTGTAGCAAATATAATAGCTACATGTCATAAAAGTTCTTTCATAAAAAATTTCCGTATCAAATTCAAATCCAAACTATAATTGTTAATGAACTTGTTTATCTTCTTGGCCATAATAAAGCCATTTTTATGATAGACCTACATTCCAAATTTTCTCAAAATGATTTAATACCAATCGGTTTGAGGTGTAGAGGTTGAAATCAAGATGAACAAAGCGGCTTGATTTCTTTTATCAAATAATTTTTTTTAAGGTTTAGAAAATTAAATGCATGATTACATGAAGAATATGTTTTTCCTCTTTCATCTTTGTTTGAGAACCCCACTCTCGATCCTCTTCCACCTAACCACAGGAAAATCTACCACAAGACATCTCCTTCTAAGCTATCTCCCCCTTTTAAAACTTGAAGTAAAATCCTCCCAAATTGATTTTCTTTTCAAGAGATTTGCACATTTCATTGCATGGTTTCTTCATGAATACATTGTTTCTCTTTTATCAATGTCCAACAACTTCTCCTAATTGCAATCATCTTCCACCCAAACCCTTATAAATCTACCTCTTTATTCATCCATTCACCCAATCCCTCTCCATAAAACTTGCTCTTCTCCCATCACTACATCTCTAACTTGATTGAACCACCACACCTTCCTCACCCCCTTCAATTAACCCACTTTCATCCATAACAACAAAACCTCTCACTCTTGGCTCTCTTCCCCCTCCATTCAAGAAAAATTTCTCCACCATCATTAAGCCATACCACCTACTTTCATTCAATATTTTATTCAAAGCTTAACTCATCAAACAATCTAACTACGTAACATGAAACAAAACACCCACATTTAAAATTTAATTTTAGATCTCACCATAACTACGTCCAATTAGCAATTCTAAATCTAACGAAGTACAGCTATCACAACACAGACTTCTCACTTTTGAACTTCTTTCTAGTCAGGAAAACGAAGTCACACCCACTATGCCTTTTCATCCAAACTAACATTTCTTTCTCTTTCTTACAAGAACAGCTAAAGTTAGAAAAGAACAAAAAAATAAATAAATATTAAAAGAAAAAGAGAAAATAAAAGCAGCATGGACATATATTTCAGAACAGTACACTTCCTAGCATCCTTTACCATTCAAGAAACATAAAACTCCTTGAGCATAATTAAGATCAAGTAAAAGGATTGATTATGCCTTAAAATTAAGATAATTTGAACACAGATTTAAAACATAATCTAGGTTTAATGACAAATTTGATGCCATGCATAAGATTACTGCGAAACTTAACTGAAATACATTAGCCTACCATGCAACTTCACCTACTACTACTTCCATCATGCTAGAATACAAATCTGTGAGAATGGAATCATACTGGAAATCATTTCATATCAACTAAAAATAGTTAATTTATTATTCTCCTGACATCTGCATAAAGCTATAGTCATGTATGAAACCTGACTAGCGCATGTAATTAAATTCCATATTGGAATATGACTCATATCATATCAATTATTATATAGGTTACAACACTTGCTAGTTCCATTTTACACTGTCAGCATTTTACACATCACTAAGCTAGAATTGGATTTCATCAAAGCCCGAAAAATGAAATATGTAAGGGACTAAAAAAATATCTTAAAAAACTATTCATGCTATGATCCACATCATATCCCAGAATTAAAAATTATAGGAATCGTTAGTAATTATCATAGCAATGCGTTATTGAGGATTGCCCTGAAATTCTTGTACTTGATGTGCAACAGGATTCTAACTTTCATCAAACGTTGGATGTAATTTAGGGATTTGACTTTGAATGGTAGATCATACTGGAATTACAAATAAATTTTTCTATAACATATTTTATAAAATTTGCCAAAAGAATTTGGTAAATATAATGTTAATCATTACTAAATAGCTTGAGACGTATATGCTTTACAATACCTATTTGCCATCCAAATTTTATCCCCAAACGTTTGAACACCTAAATGACCATAAGCAGGAAATAAAAGAAATGATTAACTGTAACAAGTTTAATAAATTCATCATTACATGTGCAATATGACAAGATCCACAAATTACCTTAATAAGGACATAAACAAGAATCAAAACTTTAATTTTGTCTTTAAATTAGGCTTGCCATATAATCATAAAGACTTGAGTAACACCACAGAATCTTTGTACTCAGCTAAGACCATGCCATCACTGGATTGCATTGCACCTTTTGGACCTTGGGATTGTTTCGTTAAGGGTTAAGTCGGGCTTAAGCCAAATTAAGCCTCCAAGCCCAACCAAGCAGTTCATTTTGACATTATTTAAGAAAGAATTTTTAAAGCTTAGCTTATTTAAAATTAAGGTTCATGAGAACCAAAAGAAATGCAATGTGAAAACCTAAGCGGTTAATCTTATCTCTCAAGATAATTAAGTAACAATATATTTAAAGTTAGCTTATGTAACATCTAATAGTAGAGTTGTAACAATGGGTGATCAAATCAGTAAAAGGAGTGAATGAATTAGATATCTCGGGCCTATTATTCAAAGTGATGGTGATACAAATGGGGATGTTATTAGTAGAATTCAAGTTGGATGATTGACATGGAGGAATGCATCCGGCCTATTGTGTGATAGAAAAGCACCGCTTTGGCTTAAAAGGAAAATTTTATGAGATGACGGTGAGATCTGCTATATGCACAGAAATGTTGGCCTATAAAAATGAAGCACAAAAGTAAGTTAAGCGTTGTTGAGATATGAATGCTTAGGTGGATGAGTGGCTTGACACTTAGAGACAAAATGCGAATCAAATGTATCTGTAAAAGGATTGATATAGCTCCAATGGTAGACAAGATTAGAGAGCGCCATCTTAGATGGTTTGGTCACACTAAACGTCGACCATATGATGATCCGGTTAGGAGAGTAGATGTTTTAGAATTGAATTATGTTAAAAAAAATAGAGGTAGACCTAAAAAGACTTGGGCGTGCTGTATAAAAAAATTATCTTAATTTATTAGAATTAAATGAAACTATAACACTCAATGGGAAACAATGGAGAAAAATGATTCATGTAGTGGACCCAACTTAGTGTGATAAAGGCTTGCTATTATTGTTTATCTAAGCTTAATAATAATTAAGTTTATGACGACACTTAAATTTATCTTCACAAAATAATTAAGCTTAAGCTTTTATAACTTTATCTCTAAGCTTATCAATTTATAAGCTTTTCTATTAAAAGTAATTAAACTTGTCTATTCAAAGTAAACAAACTTGTTTGCTCATAATTAAACACTTTCAGTCAAGTAATTTTATATTGAAGTAAAACTAAAGTTCATTAAAATAAATTTAATCATGGTAAAGTTCATACTCAAAATTTATTTCGCCTAAAAGTAAATTAACTAATGTATATAACTTAGATTATCCTAAGATTATGCATTCCATAAAGCTAATTTAGCGTATTACTACACATAATTAGAATAACATGTCATGCAAAGCCTTTAGAGTTGATATTTAATACCCGCCATAACATTCCTACATGTTTCTGTTGCTTATTTTCAATTATAGAATTTGGATCAATTACTTTTGCTTTTGTATGGAAGGGATATCCTATGTTCATATTCGGATTTAGATTTAGAAGACTTTGTTTGGAGTGGCTTATGCTTTTTTGCTTTTGCTACGATATGTTTTTAAAATGTGCTTTCTCTGCCATAATTTCTACTCTGCTTTCTCAAAAGCAGCTTCCCTAAATAAAATATAGGAAAAGCAGGTCAAATACTATTAAATATTTTCATTGTTTGCTGCTTTCTCATCACAATAGAAATAAAAATGCTACCCAAAATGAAAAAAAAAAAAAACAATAAGAAGCAGCTAACACGTGATCATATTCTTATAAATACCAATTCGTAAGGCATGTAAAAAAATATTATACAACAAAATTTTAAATTCCATTTTTCAATCTTGTGTGTTATTTCCTTCCAGTGCAGTGCAAGTGTGATATTTCCTTCAAAGGCCAGTGAAATTTTCTTCAAATGCAGTAGATATTTCCTTTAAATACAAGTGTGATATTTCCTTCAAGTGTGATTTTTCAATCTTGTGTGTTATTTCTTTCAAGTGCAGTGCAAGTGCAATACGCTACCCACAAGGTAAGTTATCTCATTATGCTGATGTGAGGCATATATTTTTATCTACATGGTGATTTTTTTCCTGGTTTTGTTTTCTTCTCAAAATGTGATTATTATCATATCTCAAAAATCCTAATATATATCAAATCGTACAATAGATTTTCTAATCAAATTTTTAATTGATCTAAACAACCATTACACTATCATTTGATCGCAATTTTATGTATTTTTAAGTTTAAAAATAAAATAACCCTTAAGTATTAATATTCTTTGACCTGCATGTCCTAATTTCTTTTATATGATATAAATTCATTGAATTATACTAACTACATTAGAACCCCAACCTTAAGCATCCTACACCACTTTCTAAAGGCCCTTCTCTACTCTTCTTTTTTCATAGTTCATGTTACATTGTTATCAAAGTTCTCATGATAAGACTACATTGTAGTAGTTAAAAAATAATAATAATAATAAAATGGCACCGCTTTATCCATACAAGGTTGAGGACCACATAATGAGTAGCCCTCTATAGAAACTACTTTCTATGGAGTAGTCTAACCACTATTCAAATTCCCTTCTCATCTTTTCTCTTTGCTTCTCTCCTTAGGAATGATTTATATAACAAAGAGGATCATATGGTTGTATCATTTGCACTACTCGACAATGAAGTATCATGTGGTGATAAATATATTAATTGTTACTTAGCTTTCAAGTTGGAAAAGTATCATAACTAATCCAATTGCACCTGCATCTCATTATTATCAACACACAATATGAACTATTGATGGAAACCCATAGCATCACTTTCTATTGTAGAAAACCACTGTGATAACTTTAAATGCTTTATTAGCAATAAAATGAATGTAATTTTAATTCCAACAGCATAATTTTTATTAATCGTTAATATATCAATTATTATAATTCAAATGTGGCTCAAAAGTGTCTGCTCCACTTGCTAGAAGCTTCAACATTCCACCAACAAGAAGTTCCTAAATTGAATAAAATAATTTTAGCCTTTAATTTTATAGCAAGTTATTTATATATAAAAAGAGCACATGCTATATATACATGCAGAAGATTTATAAGATTGATTCTCTTGGATGAAGTATAGTTGGAGACAGCTACAAGTTTTCAATGGTTATATGCATGCTGCAAGTCAGAAAGAGCAATTTATAAGTTTGAAAATGATAAGTATATTAACACCAAAAAGTTAATTCACATCGGCAATCAACTGCATTTGGGTTGCATAGGGTTGATATTTTTGATAATTTCAGTTCAATGGATCCACTGTTGATTTGTTGATTACCAACGCTTGCAACTTGAGCTTGGTTGAATCTAGACAGGTAATATAGATGTTCCTTCGTTCAAGTTTATCACCAAATAACTTCAAAGTTCTGACATCTTGTACAACTAGTGCTTGCTAATGAACTCTAACACCTTATGAAGGCTTGTGCTCAATTTGATGCTTACATGGATGAGCCAAAGATGAGCTAAATATGGAAGTGTGTGGAACCTGTATCCACCCAAGATGCACAAGACAAAAGAGTACTTTATTATAGAATGTGACAGTCATCTTTTGAGATTATTCTTGTTGTTGTCAATCAAATGTAAGGTATACCTTATCCCTACAATTGCGTCATTATGTCTACCTCCTATAATGATATTACTTTGCTTTAGTTATGGCAATGAAACTTGCACAACTAACTGAAATCAGAGTTTTTGTAAAATATTACTTACAGACAATGGGTTAAATTCTACCTATTAAGTTTGTGTGCTGCCTAAGATGAGTAATTTACTTCCTATAAGCGTTAATTGAACCGCATAATCAGTAGCATTACTACTTATTTTGGATTATATGTAGCATATAGCTGCATATTTTTACCATGGCTAATAATTCATTCCAAAATATAATTTTCTTAAGAATTTATTTTAGTATTTTAAAAGCATCTCAGGAAAAAATTGCATGCTATTTATCACGAGTAAGGAATAATTGGTCATTTCAGACATTTGATCTCAAATAGCAAATATGCAGCCTCTCAGCTAAATAAAGAAAACCCGTTTAAATTGATTAACATAAGCTCAACAGCAAGTTTTCCAAAATGGATGCAATAGTTTCACCTTCAAAAACTTCCAAAAGTAATGCTTTTTTTTTTGTTGAGTTTTTGGAGTGACAAATTTTCCAACATTTCAAATAATACTAACATTAAATTAATCTGACGGTTTTGTTTAGTAAAGCTATGTTAAAGTTGAGTTGCATTGTGATATAGGAAATAAAATAACCATGAAAATTACAATCAAGGGATCTGCAGCATCAACAACCAAATAATATAATGGAAACAGATGCCTTAAACACCTGCTAAGAATTAAATTGACAAAAAATTGCCTGCAACATTTCAGAAAACTTCAATTCATCCAATTTCCAACCTTCAAAATAAGAGTATGACCTACTACAAATTCATGCTCGGAATACTAATGGTTTCCGATTGTAAGTTGAAGTACCACCGAGCATATATCAATGATACCAAAAAAATAAGCACCTTTTTTAAATTTCAATAAAAGTATGTGTATCATTGAGGAATTAGTGCCTAATCAGAAAAAAAAGATGCAATTGAAACAGGGTAATCCAATAGCCACGTGGTAAATATTTGAATGCCTAAGTTTGAGTATTAAAAAAGCAAAAAAAAAAAAAACATATAAGAAAATAATCATGTCGTCCTTTTTAACAACAAAAATGAAGTTACACTCAACATAAAAATTTTCTTGCCTGTTTGGCCATATGCAAAACAAGTTGCCTTCGTGCGCTGAAAGATAGCGGGGACAATTGGCTCAACCGTCTCATGATATAACTAGAAGATCCAAATATAAGTTCAGAAGAGACAACACAAACATATAGTGCAGAAAATGTATGCATATTCTTTCTCTATAGCTTACTTCATCATTTGAAACATCCTCATCAAGAACAGCATCAAATACAAACTCATGTTTCTCAACATACTCCGTCAGGTCAACCTAAAAGAGTAAATAAAATCAAAAGAAAAAATATCAAATTTGTTTGATCATAAAATCAAGAAACGGCCTAGTTTAGGCACTTCTAACTGTGACGCTTTTTTTTCCTTTGGTGATCAAGAAACTACCAACTAGTTCCTTTTTTTTTTACTTTGACTGCCGTATACCAATCATTAATAAGCATTAAGTTATTTTATTAGTTTACCCACTATATGTGCAAGTCATTAAAACAGTGGGAACCACTGACCTCAAAGTAATATTTTCCAGGTAAATTAGCTTCCTAAACAAAATCCTCCAATCTACGCAGTAAGTTATTAATAAATGTTTACATCTTATTGATCACCAATTTTTAAACACTTAAAACCATGTTAAAAACGATAGAGGATTGGTAAAAAATCACCTTAGCAAATAGATCTATATTCTTTTAATTCATAGAAATTTGCATTCATTAGGGCCTTCATCAATACAACAAGAAGAAAAATCCAACAACCTTAGTGCTGCAAATAGCATAAACTCCGTTTATTTTCAGTATTTTTCTGTGCTTTCACAGATTTCAAATTCAGGATAAAAAAAATCATTAGTATCTCAAGTTATCAGGAGCATGAAACAACTGTTTATTTGTTATACCAAATATTTAATTTTCTCTATAAAGCCTTCGTAAGTAAACTTTTGGAAGATCATTTCGATTAATTACAACTAAGAAGAGTGACTATAATAACTTTCAAGGAAATGCAAATCGATGCTAGTTGTCCATTCTAAGCAAGGTAAATTACAGAACATAAGAAATTTTAGTTGTAGTAGAAATGCATGGGCATTAAAATACACGTCTCTATTTATACCTAAGCAATGAAAACAACAGGGAGTTGAAATTTTATCAGCATGAAGTGGAAATTAAAAAAGAACTATAAGGCCATGCAGTTCAATTATGAGAATAAAAAGTCAAATCAGAAAAAAATTACAAGTTGACACACCTTCAGTTTGGTCTCATGAACTGTAAGAGAGTTGCTGCTGTGCTCAATTGTAATAATGTCTTCCTCTTTTTTTGATCTTTCCTTCTTGTTTAGTGGCCTCTTTCGCACCTACACCAACAAGCATCAAATTCCTTTCCCACAATTAAAAAATAAACCTAATTCTATCAAGTGCATTTTTCAGTTTCTACTTTCTGGTTCCATTGACATATATAAAAAAGCAAAGATTGCACTACATCCTATCAAATGAGAAGATAGAAAAAGAGATGACAATGTAAACTCTATAAGTCCATATAGCGTTAGAATATATGACAGAACTTCACTGTTGTGAAGAAAGCAAGCAAACTGCCACAATTGTCATGCATATTCAGCAAAAAGAAACAAATACTGACAAATGTAAATAACCTTAGAAAAATTGCAGTTTCATGAAAACGCACCACTACTTTAATCTTGGCAACATAACTCGACTTCTCATAGTCTGCAGCAAAACTGGTTGAAAGATCATTTTCTGGCATTAAACTAGCCTTTCCCATCTGAATGTTACCAGAAAAGATTGGCTCCGACTCATCAATGCCTCGTCCTCGCGAATAACCAAATGGCGCAGGGGCATCATAGAGTCCAGAATCCCGTATCTACCAACACGGCAATCACCGTAAGTATAAAAAATTACCGATTAAACTCAAGCTGGAATTTGCAGCTTGCTAAGAACAAATGTCCTCGAATTACCAAATCCTCCAATAATTTTTTAGCGAAATAAATATTAAGGGCACACCATCAAGTACCTCCTACTACAGCAAAACACGAAAGAAAACCCTTACATCTGTGAGGAGCTCAGTGTCAAAGGAATGAAGATCGAAGATCCCAGGGCTCATCTCTCTCGGAGAGACATCACCGCGTGCCTTCCTCTGGCCCAGTGACCTCGAGTTTATCGGTGGCGTCAAAGGCTCCGTAGATAGGGGGAACTCGCCGCTCACCCCCCTCTGCGAACTCCGCAGCATTCTAGAGTAATCCACCTATCCAAATCCCAAAGATCGAGGAAAACAAGCAAATAAGCAAAGAAAACTCAATGCACCTTTTCATTTCCGAAGATCGAAAACCCTGCACCTGCTGTGGCACATTTAAGCCGGCGTTTGGAAAGCCTTGCATCCACTTCCCGAGACCACCTCCGCCGATATTGGAAGCGTGGGTCTCGAAGAGGAACTGCTCCGAAGAGTACTGCCGTTGTTGCTGATGTCCCGATCGCTGCACCTGCCTCCCTCCCGCCGTCGCCGCCGTCGTTTTCATCGTAACCCCACCTCCCTCCGAATCTCTCCTGGTGACCGCCAAGAAGCTGCGCCGGCGAGATGCCCGCCGATCGAGGGAAGGGAGGAGTCAGATTGGTTTGAGAAGAAGAGTAAACAAGGAGACATAAATGCTAATCAGGAGAACTTTTTACGATTAAAATAATACGAAGAGAGGTGATATGAAATTACTGATTTTATTTATTTATTATTTATTGCTGCCGGAGAGATTTCAAAACTTTGAAATGGGGGGCAAGTCGAGGGCAGGGAGGGGCGTGGCGCCGAAAGGGGGCGTCGAGTCGCAAGACCCTTCCTTGTACATACAAGGGCTAAGGAGGTGAAGCTAACCATCCTTTAAATCCAATTGAGTCCTTTTCTTTTTTTCTCACCCTTTTAAATTTCTAATTAAATTATAATTAATATGATTATGTGCAATTTATGAAGTAATAAAAAATATTCATTCAATTACATATGTTTACTATTTGGCTCATAATAGAGATATTTTGAAAATGAAGTATATGAAATGGTTGTTTAGATGGAATAATCAAAGTGTCTTGTTTTTTATAATTTTGGAATATTTGTACGTGTTACACGAGTCTTATGAATTTACTTGTCTAACGCTTAAATTTTAATATTTATATTTATAATAATAAAATTATTTATATCTGTTGAATTCAAATATGTGTGGTAGACTGTGCCCAATGAAGAGAACATTGAGACTAATGAAAAGGAGATTGAGGGAATGAAACAAAAGAGGGAAGGAGAAGTGAAAGATTTGTCGTGTTGGGGGCGAATGAGATGTTCTCGGAGCTGATGACTCATTTTATTCCATAAAGCGTTTGCTTTACAAATGGTTTAGAAGTCGCTCGTACATGACACAACTTTCCTATTTATAGAAGATAGGAAGGGTAAAATATAAAAATTACATATTTAACCTTGTTTTAAAAAGAAGAGCAAATGCATTCTAGTCCTTCTTATTTTGACTGTTGTATAGTCTGGAGATCCATGCAGATTATTTTTTAGTATACAACATCACATCAATAATGTTAACATTCTTGATTTTTAAAACATTAAATACATCTTTTCAAGCATTTCTAAAATGGCATAAATGGAAAAACTCGAAGTTTAAGTGCTAATATGTAGATACATATAAACTATGTGGTATTTATGTAAAACTTTCCATCAATTAGTTTTTATGTTTCATTTAAGATAAATAAAATACAAAAAAAAATTTTGAGATTTAAAATACCCAGATATTATTATTTCTCATGGAAAATCATATGATATTTAAATTTCATTATGTTACTTCCATGATTTCTATCCAATGGTTGTTGCCCATTGTTGTCACTTATAGCCCTCCGTCAGCCTTGACCACCATCTACTGCATTTCAATGCTTATAATAAGGACAAATGATAATATTTCAAATACATTTAATTTTCATCGGATCAAACGAGTTATGCATTCTAAATACAT
>NEWO01000062.1:350374-378264 GCA_003013225.1 Phalaenopsis aphrodite
ATTGTCTAATTCCATTAAGAAATGAGTGTGTTATATATGAAATAGTAAGATAGGGTTGGATTTCCCAAAATAGATTTTGCCTTTGCTAACTTTTATAAAATCTACAATGTACCTCCTCAAAATTAGCCAAGAAGTTGTCATAAAAGTTATTGTGAAGTTTGTTAGCTTTCAATGTGACTTAATTTGTCTAATTCCATTAAGAAACCAACATGTTATGCATGAAATAGTAAGGTAGAGTCGGAGTTCCCATTGTTTTAGGAATCCAGGTGGAGACGTAGAGGATTTGATCGTTCGCCAACAATGGGAATGATTCTGTTGTTTCTCTACTGTGGCAGTTATTTCTGTTGTCAGGGAGTTCTATGCAAACCTTCCTGAGACTGAAGATAATAGAGTCATGGTTCGAGGAAAGTTGGTACCTTTTTCACCAGAGGTAATCAACTTGTTTTATCATCTACCACCTAATACATTATGTTTTTTATAAAAACTATAGTCCGACTGAAGCAGAGTTAGACAAGGTTATTTCTTACTTGACTATTGGGAAAGGGCTTTGGAAGAACAATAATGAGAGGAGAGTCAACTTTCTAACTTCAAAGTTATGTGCACCTTCAAAGGCCTAACACTATTTTATTTCTTCTTGTCTGCTACCAACAAATCATCTCAGTGAAGTTATCAGAGAGAGAGGGCAACGTTAAATTATTCTATCCAGAAAGGAAAGCTCATTAACATAAGAGCTTTGAGTTGTCAGACTATCATCAGTTATGCCACTGTCGTTACTACTGCAGGTCTCAAATTTTCTTCCTTGATCTTTTCTTTGTGTGAGCAGGCTGGAGTCAAATATGATATATGGGAGGAAGTGTTGTTACCTCTAAAGCCCATCATTAAGGTGAATGTGAAGACTTATTTTGAGCATTCAATTTTTGCTGGAGAGGAGGATTTTCTAGAAGTTATGGAATGGAGACATCTGTTGCTTCTACCTCTGCTACTTCTACATCTAGACAATCTACGTCACGTGCTTCTACATCTAGAGGTGAGTCTACTGAGACTCAAGATCAATTATTACAAAGGATGATGGATACTATTAATTTTACCGCTGATAGGGTACAAAATTTAGAGTGTTTTGCAGAGCATACTGATAGGTATAATAGGAGAAAAAGTGATTATGAAGAGAACTTTCACTAGTCTTTGGAGAGCCTCATTAGGGGTAACCAAGGAGTGCAATTTCCTCTATATCCTAGATACCCTGATTATGAGCCTGCAAAAGTTTGCGATAGCAGTGATTCAGAGGATGATGAGTAGAACTGAGAGATTTATTTTTATATTGTAATATGATATGAACTATATGGTTTGGGCTTGCTATATTTGCATCTATGTGTTGATTTGAACTATGTGTTGATTTGAACTATGTGTTGTGGTCTGAACTTTTATGTTTAAGTAAGAATTGTGATGTGATGTTTTTTTCATGTTTTGGACTTGAGACATGTTTGTTTACTTGTTTAGATATTGTGATGTGTGGGACTTGTATTTTTAATTGTATTATAATGTTTGTGTTAGTTAGTAGTTTATTTTAAAATTCTAGGGTAGTAACTGTTGTGAGTTTTATGATTTAGTTAGTTTAGAACTTAACTTAATTCTATGTCTTTTGTAAAGTTGAAAAGCTTGCTAACTTAGCTCTTAAATATTAAATTTCAGAAACTGCTACCCTGTACTTTTCTTTTATCATGTTTTTGAGTTTGTTTTTATGTTGAGATTGTGAAGTCAAGTTTGTGAGTTAATTTGCTTTTATGTTTGTACACACTGTTTAGAAGTCTCTTGAATCTCTACATGCTAAATTGAAATGAAAAATATTAGAAATTTTGATCAAAATTAATTTTACTCATATTTTTAGTTTTATGCCTGTATCATTAGGGTATAAAAATTCATGTAAGAATGTTATTTTTATTTTCATTCCTGCTTATATATATTTGATGATAAACAGTTTAATCTGATAAAAATTTAAGTTTGGAGGGGGGTGATGTAAAATATTATCAAAACTTTAATTTAATTTGTTCTCAAATGAACTACAAGTGAATTTGATTTGAAAAAAAAAATTGATCGTGTATATGAAGTTATATTAGAGAAGTAAAATTTGATTTTAGAAATGAGTAAGAGAATTTAGTTGAAATTTTGAGTAATGAAGAAAAACTTTAAGTTAAAAGTTTTTAGTGTAGAAAAAGATTAATATAAGTAACTATCTTTAGTAAGAAACATTGTATTTTTTAAAATTTTAGAAAGTTAGACTTTTATTTTTAATACTTATTAAAAATAATTTTCAAAGCTATTATTATATTTATAAGTAAAAGTTTTGTATCAAGACTTTGCTTTAGGAAAGAAAAAGTAGAATTCAAAATTATTAAAGGTCTATCCAGATATAATATTCCTTGCCTAAAAGGAAAAGAAAAGAAAAAGAGAAAAATAAAAAAAGAAGAGAAAAATATAAAAAGAAAAAGAAAAAGAAAAAGAAAAAATATATATATAAGGGAGGAGAAGTTTGAGGATTAGTGTCTAATCAAAAATTGGTTCTACATTTGATCTTTTTAAAGTATAAGACTTGAGAAAATATTAAGCTTATAGATATAATATTGTAAGTAAAATTATTCTTAATAAAAATTTTTAAGTGGAGATAATAAAAGAATTAAATTTTAAATTTGAAAGACTTACAATATTTCTAAATTAGATAGGAACTCATATTTTCATCTTTCTTAACATAAAAAATTTCTAAACTTTATGTTGGTCTCATTTACTGAATATTTTTTCTAAATTAGACTACGATATTTCTAAATCTAAATTTTAATAACTCTTAAAGCAACTTATATACATATCATACATATTTAATTTTTAAAGATGAAAGTGTCACTTGAGGACAAGTAACATTTTAAGTTTGAGGGATTTTGATACGCCTAAAATATATAGTGTTTTTAGACACATTTTTAAAACTATTTTTGAGATATTACTATTTAATGGAAGGTATTTTTGTGTTTTTTCTTTCAAGTACGGGTAAAAAGGTGAAAAATGCTTAAAGGAGTGAAAAAGAATCAAATTTGGAGCAAATAAGTGAAAAATGTGCAAAAGTGTTTTGGCGCCTAAGCGTTAGTGGCAGTTATTGTTTTCTCATATACATATCAAATTTGACGCTTAAGAACCAAGTAAACAGAGAAGACTGTGCCTAAGCGTCATAGGCCCCGCGCTTAAGCGCTAGTGGCAGTTATTGGATGAGTAAATTTGGTTTTTGTGAATTTTGAAGAGGTTTTTGAGGCACCTATTGGCTTAATAGATGGTTACAACTACCATGGACGAAAATTATTGTGAAAGGATGCATCTCTTAGGGAAATACATCGAATCAAGACACATTTTGAAGAGATACCAAGGCACCTTTTTGAGAATTATAAAAGAAGGAAGATTGAGACTTTGAAAGAGGTTATGAAAGTACTGGGAAAGTTTTGAAAGTTCAAAAATTGGGGAGTTAGTTGGAGAGATTTTTGGGCACCACATATTTATCTTTTTTTTATTTTAGTTTTATATTAAGAGTGTTGTAAAAGAAAAGAAATTCAAAAGAACTTCAAGAGTTTGGTGGACAGCATGAGATAAGTTTTATCTTTTGTTTTAAACTACTTTTGGTTTTAATTAAGACTTGTTGTTGAATTGACAATGATTTCTACTTTTAAACTAAAGTATGGTTTTGTTTTCTCCATGAATTCTGAGTAGTTTTCTTTATCTTTCTTCTTAAAATGATAAGCAATTAAGTGTTGGATGGAAGTTGTGGAGAGTATTGATCTTTAATGTTGGAAGAAGTTTTGATGATTTAAATCCATGTACTTAATTTACTTCTTGATTTGGCCAGTCCAGATGTTAAAATTAGTTGTAAGAACATGTAAGAATCGGGCTAATATTTTCTCAGTCAACAATTGGAAAGAATCACATTTCATATGATTGAGTGCAAATAAATAGGGAAATATTCACTGAAAGGTGTAAAATTAAAGGACTTTAAAGTGACAGTTTAAAGCCCCCAACTTGGTTTATTGTTTTAGGTTTTGATACAAGATGTTAGCCCCCCGGTGGAGGGAATTAAGGGAACTCTTGAGTGAGAGCTAGTATCTTCTATGCCTAGCCGGTCTTCAGAACTATTCAAACTTTAAATTAGCCAATGTTATTTATAACATATATAGTAAGGGTAAACAATAGTATTGTTCCTATTTAACACAACACAATATGCATACTTCCACAGCATAATTCTTATACTTATTACTGATTTATGATAAGGAGAAAGATATTTTCATATTTAGTGCTTTTCTTGTACAAAAACTCAAGTTATCTTTTTAAGTTTGTACTATTTTTATCAAAATAATAAAATTACCAAAAATATTTAAACTTTCTTTACTGCGAAAACGTCTTTAATTTAAATAATTGTCTTTTTAAAAATAGAATGTTTTCCAAAAAGTGTTTATTGCATATCTTCCCTGTGGGTTCAATATTCAGGTTTTAATCATAAAGTCCTATATTACGTGATAACGATGCGTATGCTTGTGTAGTATCCTAATATATAAAAATTTAAAGTTAAATTCTTATTTTTCTTCAACATTAAGTTTTTTGTTTTGTTGCGAAATAAGGAAATATAAGTGAAAAATATAATCAGAATTATTATTATGTTGTTGCATATAAGCTATTATTGGGGGATCAATAGGCTTAAGACCACCTTAAATGAATCTTGACACCTCATTCTCATCTTTCGAGATCGAGGTAAGGCCACCTTAAATAAAGTACGAAATTTGATTCTTTACATGATATCATCAAGATAGGCTTGAGACCACCTTAAATGGAGCACGACACCTTATTCTCATTCTTCATGATCAGTCTAAGGCCACCTTAAATGGAATACAACATCGAATTCTCTACATGATATCCTTAAGATAGGCTTAAGACCACCTTAAATGGAGCACAACACCTTATTCTCATTCTTTGAGATTGGTCTAAGGCCACCTTAAATGGAATACGACATTAGATTTTTTAAATGACACGACACCCTATTCCTATTCTTCGAGATCAGTCTAAGGCCACCTTAAATGGAATATGACATCTGATTCTCTACATTATATCTTTGTGATAGGCTTAAGAACACCTTAAATGGAGCACGACACCCAATTCACATTCTTCGAGATCAGTCTAAGGCTACCTTAAATGGAATATGACATCTGATTCTCTACACGATATCTTTGTGATATGCTTAAGAACACCTTAAATGGAGCACAACACCTTATTATCGTTCTTCGAGATCGGTCAAAATTCACCTTAAATGGAATATGACATCTGATTCTCTACATGATATCTTCGAGATAGGCTTAAGACCACCTTAAATGGAGCACGACACCCTATTCTCATTTTTTGAGATCAGCCTAAGGCCACCTTAAATGGAGTATGGCATTAAATTCTCTACACATTTTTTAGATGGGACTAAGACCACCTTGAATGGGTTAAGGCATCCTATTCTCATTTCTCTACACTTTCGATGTCTTTTGATTTAGATATGAATCCCTATGCATTCCATCTCAATCCGATCTCTTCATATATTTTGCCCTTCCGTAAATTAATTGTCACTAAAATCAAAATCAAAATTAAAATTAAACATCAAAATTGAATCAAGTCTTCTCTGTGGTCATCAGTTTCCCTGATGGTTAGCTCTACAAATCTGTTGTGTAGCCCCTCACTTGGGTTAGCAAGCACAAATCATCTTATAAATTTCAAATTCACTCTTGAAATTGACATTCTGAAGGTGCACCTTCTGATCCCCAGCAAGAGTCCCTATATACTCCCCAGTGGAAACCTTCTTCACATTTTCTCTCTCTTCTACTCCGAGCATGTCGGCTTAGGCAGTTGTGTTGGTTTGTTGATCTCGTCGGTCAACGCCAATATGTGGGGTGTGCTCGCCTAACACACCACACCTATTTTGGGTCCATTTGTTGACCTCACTTTTGATTGAGGTTTAGTCTTTCTTTTTTAGGAGCCTAGGATCTAGCCATCAGACTTTTCTGTTGACTATTCCTAGAGGACTAATGATGCTACCCTCACCAATAAAAATTTCAAACTCTTCTTTGCTCATCTTGAAGTTCCACATGTTGGTTCTAACCTCTAACACTTAATAAGTAGAGCCAATGAGAGGGAGCTCAAGATGGGTTCCCCCATAGGATTGTCCGACCATAGGGCTGACCTTGGGTGATGTGGCTTGATCCAGTACACATACTTGCACTTCACACTTCCACTTGCAACCTTAAACCCTAACCTACACATGTCTAGTCTGGTTCCCTTCCCTCTTTGGAGACCCATGTGGGTGGTCCACCAAACCCATAGTCTTTGGCTAGGGTGGATAAACCCTTAGTCTTTGGGGTTTTTCTGGTCTCATGGCACCATGAGGGTAATTCTATGATCAACACTTGCATCAAACCTCAACCTTACCAAATTTTGGCCTTTTAGCCACAAACTTTCCCGAAAATACCAAATAGCCCCTAACACCCTAAAAATTCCAAAGTTGGTCCAAATCCCTCAATTTTGTTCAAAAATTATTTAAACCATTTCATACCATCCAAATTACCTATAATCTCACAAAACTTTCATATTTACCAAAATACCCCCAAATTTGTCAAAATTACCAAAATGCCTTCGATGGCCCAAAATTTCCCAAAACCTCCAAAATCATTTAAAACACCCAAAAAAACCAATTCTTGAGCATCCATTGGGTCTAATTTGACCAAATTGATTAACTGTGACCAAAATACCCAAATTGCCCTTAAGTGCCTAAAGTCCCCAAATCACTCAATCTGCCGCCAATTGATTTCAAATTTCCTCAATTTCAATTCTAAACTCAAGTCTATCATGTCCTAACTCAATTGAAATCAAATTCAAGCCCAATTAAACCCAATTCCAAACTCAAAATCCAAGTCCAAGTGAATTGCCTTAAATTGACCCAAAGTCCAAAAATCCCTAAATTGAGCTTTATGATCAATCAAATGCCTCAATTTCAAATTCAAATAAAATTTTAGCATGTCTAAATCCAATTTCAATTAGATCCAAATCCATTTGATTAGCCCATGATTAATTTCAAAAATCAAACCCATCATGCATGTAAAAGGCCCATACCCATATGCATTTCTAAAAGCCCACTTCTTTAATTTGAAGAAGGCCCAAAATTGAGCCCACATAAAAAAAATTTCAATCTTTCATCATCCCATGGCATCCAAAATCACTTTACCATGGCATCATACCAAATTTCTCCATGCATACTGATCGCGACTTTATATATGCTTAAAAATATATGTATTTAATACTGCTGCTAAAAGATTTACTTCCTCAACTATTGTACCAAATCCTTAATAAAAGTTATAGATTTGATAAATATGGACAAAATAAATATTCAATAATTGTAAATTCACACTTATCAATGCAAGTATATGTATCGCTCAAGTAATATAGGGCTCTAATGGAGTCCTAGATATCGATCCCACAGGGAGTAAGCTTATAACTACGAACTAAGATTTAAAAAAAGCAATACTTTAATAAAAAAAAGAAGTTCGATTTGCTAATCTGTCACTAATAGGCAATTGAAATAATTACGTAATTTTAATAACTATTAAATAACTGATGATACTAATGAAGGTTTAAATGTGATATTCAATATATAAGAAAGCATCATTCTCCTTGTCAAGAAATTATAGTGAATGGATAAAGTGAATAAGTTCAAATTATATTGTGCCAAATAGGAGCATACTTATTCTTTACCCTTTGGTCCAGGCATAAAGAACATTGACTAATCCTATGCTTGTTTACTGAATCTGCGGCTAGGCTGGGAGGATACCAGCTCTCACTTTGGAGCTCCCACGTTCCTCTCACCTGAGGGCTAACATCTACACTTCAGCATCTAACTGATAGGACCGAATTGGGGATTTTAGTCTGTCACTCTAAAATCTCCAATTCTATGCCTGATAATTTTATTTCTTTATTTATTTGCACCCAACTTCCAAGGGCTTTGACCTCCCTGAATCTTGGATGTAATCTTCACTTTAGTTGTAAAACTCAACATATTTTAACAAATCAATTGACCAGGTTGAAAGTAAATGAAGATCAAAGTGAAAAGATCATCACAATTTCTTAAACATTTTCATGGCTTTACCAATTCAAATCACCATTTCACAAATCTCGAGACAAAGAGAAAGACAGAGAAAACTACTCAGATCTCATGGGGAAAACACAATAAAACTCAGAATTCACATATAAAATCGAAGTCATATAAACTACAACAAGTAAATAACTTATCTCTAATTTCTCCCCAAGAAAACTCCTCGAAGTTCCTCTGAATCTCTTTTTTTCTTTACAGCACACAAAATTCCTCTTCGAAGCACCAAGGAGGAAGAAATCTCTCACTTTCCCTCCACTCTTACAATCTCTTGAAGAATTCCTCATAATTTTTACACACTTTGGAACCTTTCTAACCTCCAGGAACTCTCTAGGACTTCCAGGCTCTCTCAATTTTTGGCCAAAATAGTCTTTTAAGGTTGTGGTTGAGCTTTCCCAAGAGTTGCCTAAGCATCCCTTCAAAATTTGGCCTTATCCAAAGCCTGATTGTGCATAACCATCGAGCTCGCCTTCGGCGGCCTCGAGGGCACCGTCAGCGAACCTTCTTAATGAATTAATTATGGAGTCTCGGGAAAATCTCACCGTCGGCGCCCTAGTTCAATTCTTCACATTTTGCTCCTTTTCGCTCCAAATTTGCTCCCTTTTTGCATCTTTTTGCTCAAATGACCCTAATTCATCATTCCTACAAGAAAACATCAAAAATACCTTTCTTTAAAGTGCAATATCATCAAAAATAGTATAAAATAGGTATGAAAATCTCAACATATTTTCCTCTGGTCAAAATCCCCCAAACTTATCTATTACTTGTCCTCAAGTAATTTTAGTACTACATAAAAGTTATGATCTACTGTAGTAAAGTTTTAATTCAGAAATACTATAAGTTTGATTTAAATAAATATCATAGTGAGATTTTTAGAAAAAATTCAAGTAATTGAATTAACTCTGTAGCCACAAGATTATCTAGTCATTAAGTTTAAGAGTTGTAGTCTTCTATTCATTTCAAGAATGACTATATGTTGCAATATTAAGTCACTTGAAATATTTGAAAGATAGGAACTTTATGAGAACTCTACTAGTAAAAGATCTATTCCATAAATAAAAGTTCAGGAATATATTTAGGTTTTCCCTTTAGGTAGGTCCAGTGAAGCCAACTTTTGATTAGGCATATCCTCATGCTTCTCCTCACTTCCATAATTTTTTTCTTTCTTTTTTCTTTTCATTTGGATTGCCTTCGATCCTATATATTTTTCTTTTCTTTTCAGGGATTGTTTTCAATCCTTTCTTTTTCTTTTTTCAAATGAGGATTACTATATCTGGATAGTCTTTAATGATTTTGAACACACCTTTCTTTCCCTAAATTTGAAACTCAAGGCATTCTTTTTCCTTATAAATATTTCATAGCCTTTACATCTTTGAGCCCCAATCTTTTCATCTCAAATGAATTTTCAGTTTCTTAATACTTCAAAATATAGTTTTCTTTACTTTAAATTGTTAACTATAATCTTTTTCGTTTATACTAAATATCTTAAGTTACAAAATTAATTTTCATTACAAAAATATTTCTTTAAATCTACTATAATATTTAAATAGCTACAAAAATATAGTTACTTGAATTAAATTTACTACATAAAATCATATAAATGATTTTTGAAAATAATTAAATAGAGGACATCTAATAGTTAATTTTTTTTTCCCTCCCCCAAACTTAAATTTTTCAATATAAAATAATACATGTGGAAAGAAAAACTCTAAATATAAATCATACTCCAGTATTTTAGGCATTTTCATCATTCTGAAATCTTTGCAGGTCTTCTCAAAATTTCTACTTCACCTGGTCTGTAATATTAGGAGCTTTCTACACATATAAATTATTAGAGAAATTTCTAGGTAATGAAGTTTTGAAATAAATATAAAACTAAAATATTAAGCAAGCACGATATTTCCTAACACAACCACAATACTAAACAAAACAATTTAAAATGTGAACTAAAAATCACATTACATTACAATTCACAATACTACTCAACATCTATTAAACTACACAGTACAACGTAATAATAAAAATGAAAGTCCAAATTCACAAACATCCATTTCTATTACAAAAAAGATCACAGAAATAAAAGTACAAATATAAGTACATCAATTACATTAAAATATCAAAATCCCAAACTATGTCTTCATCGCCTTGATTAGCAGGTGGATTGGGTTGATACTGAGTATATCGGGGGCACTCAGGAAAAGTAACATTAGGCTCACCTCTGTAGTGTCAGGCCTGAGCTTCATAATATGCTACCTCAAAATTTGAATGCCTCTGAAGGTACTCACTATCATAATCATATTGACATTCTAAACCTCCAATCCTTTCATTTATTAACTTTATGCTCTTCCGCTGCAAGGTCAACTCATTCATCAAATCAATGAGGGTAGGGGAACTAGAAGGTAGAAGGTCATAACTTGTAGAGAGAACATCTCTACAAGTAGAAGGTTCTTGACTTCTACTCCGAGTTCTCCATTTATCACGGGATTCATAAGTTTTTAAATTGGCCTTACTAATGGGTTTCATAAGGTAAACCCATTCTTCATCTCCAATTTTTACTCCAAAAAGTTTCCAAATTGCATAAATAAGGTCAGGATGTTCTAGAACTCCACTTGTCTCACTCCTTGTCGTAGTTAATATATTCTTAAGAATAATTCTCCCCACATTTAAAGTTCTATTATTCTGAATACAGAAATTTAAAATAGCTCTATCTCTAGTTACCTCACTATGGTGATAAGTTTGTAACAGAGTAGAGGAAATGAAATAATGTCACATCTTAGGGGTGACATTCAACATGGAAGCAGAAAAATTTACCTGTTCTCGTTGCTTTATCTTCCATGTTCCTTTCCCATCAGTGAGAAAGTTGATCACATCATTCAGGGGGCCTTCCATCGTACTATAGGATTCATATTGGCAGCTATAAGAGTCTGGGACTTCGTAAAAGGTGTTGATGCGGGTGGCAGCAAATTCAACAGGAAATCCTCACACTTAAATGATTCCATCTTCAGAATAGATTACATTGGCGTAGAACTCCTTCACAACATTTGCATCAGCTTTATTGGTGGTGTAACAAAAGTTTTCCCACCTCCGCTCGGCAAAAATTCCTTCAATTTCTCCTCCCGAACTTTCAAAAACTCGATCTTGTATACACTTCTTTCCTTTAAATATTGAAGTAAATCTTGTTTGAGTCATAACATTGACGAAGCGAGAATCGTCGAACTCAACTCGTTTCTTTTGTCATGGAGCCATTTCAATCTAATCAAATTATAGAAAAATTCCAAAAACTACTTCAAATATGCAAATCATGGCTTCCAATAGTAATTCTAAGAGTTCAACATTGAGATCCATGAATTTCTTCCCAAATTTTCTTCACATTCTCAAATTTTTTGGATCTCCTCAATGTGGAAGAAATCCATGGTGAAAATCAAATATTTTTAGTTTGGAGTGAGGCTCTTACCTAGAGATGATCAAATTCGGTGTTTAAAAGCCTTGAAATTACCTCATAATCCAAGATCTTTCAAGCCCTAGGTCGAAAATGGCGTTTTTAGGAGGAAGGGGATGATGAATAGTGGCGGTTGACTGGTTAAAATTGCGGTTAAAGGTGTTTTTTCGCGAGCTCTCCATCGACAGGGTCGATGGCACCGTCGACGCGCTCTATTGGAATTAAATCCTAAGTTTCGGGAAAAATCCATCGTCGGCGGCGTCGAGGGCGCCGTCGGCGGGCTCTATTGATTTTGGTTCAAATCCCACATTTTTGCGATTTCAATCAATTTCAAGACTTAACGACATCTTTTCAATCATTATATACATAATTTTAAGTGACTAAATGATGTACTTATCACAAATAAACTTTCACAACACAAAACATCACATTTATATATAAATTCCAAGGGGTGCAATATACGTTACATAACACACCTAAGTTTGGTATTTTCTCAACCTCAATACATTAATTCAGCGTCACAATCCAAGCCACAACACTCAAAATACTGAAAACCAAACAACCTATGCTTAGTCTCAACTAGACAGAGATCTAAAAACATAATTCTAAAGCAAAGCAAATACAAAGTTCAAATCAAAATACATAGATAGACATACAGGTAGTAATATAAATCTATTATTCTTCAGATTCAGTACTAGATTCTCTTCTGAGACCACCCATTGATTGCACATGAACAAAGAGGTTGCATGAATGGTCGGAATGGAAATTCTTCAGTAGAATCCTCCTCTATCAATTTTATCCTCCTCATCAGTCGTATCAAACTATCTTCTAAATGTCCAGAATGATCAAAATGTTCTTTCAACCTCTAGTCCAGATGATCGAAGAAATTAGAGATATTATTAATCGCATTCATGACATTTTGTACCTCCTTTTCCAATTTCTTGATTTGACGCAGGATCACCAGAGACTTGTCAGGAATTAAGGGTTGAACTGGCAGTGAATTTTGAGATGATTGATCTACTATAATGCCATGTCATTTTCATCTTCAAAAGCTGGGAATCTCTCAGTTGGATCCAAAGGCTTCCAAGGTAGAAGTACCTTTTCCAAATTTTTGTAGGATACTTGGAACTGACTACAAAGTGAAAAATTGTGGAAGGGTGTCCAAGCCCATAAGTTGATCCATGAACGATCAGGCCCAAAATCGACTTCACAATTATTGATCCAATGTCAATCGGCAGTCACCTTTGGATGCATTAATTCAAAATAATACTTTCTTTAGAAACTTTACTGATCTTCATTATCGGTAACAGTTTCGCAGAAATTAAAAGGTGCCTATGTTTCGAAACGGGATTTAGGAGTGTCGCAGAAAAACTAACATACCCGTCTTCTCTTATTTCCTAGTCGTCAGTTTCGTCCGTTAAATAATAGTAAATTTCATTCAACTGGTTTCTCGTTGGGACGAAATTGGAATAGTGGCAGACAGGAATGTTCTTGATCATGTTTAATTTGTTGATTCATGCAGGAGTGAAAGTGATCCATCTTCCTCGTACATAAACAATTCCCTGGTTGATTCCATGTAAATTTGCATAAAATTCTTTTACCACAGAAATCACCACGGCGGCGGTAGTGTAGCACAGCACTTCTCATCTTCGCCACACTATCGTTTCTTCAATTTTCGTCGTGGGATTATTCAATCCGCGATTTACAAATCCTTATTCCTTGATCAATCTTTTCTTCGTCAGTAACTTGTTGAAGATTTGTTGCGCTTCCGCACTAATAAACTTTCGTCGATTGAAAACTCGCATTCTTGGATTATCAGGGGAATTGGATGTCATAGGAATGAAATTGGTGGACTTTCACTTCATTTTTGGGGGGAAAATATGAACCAGGAATCAAAATTTGGAGTTTAAAAGGGTAACTCCCGCCCAAAAACTGCCAAAAACCTCCATTTGAACCCAAATAACTGCCATCTCGCCGATCTCGCCTTCGGCGGGGTGGAGGGCACCGTCTGCGAGCCTCTGTATTAATTTTGTCTAGATTCTTGGGAAAAACCCGTCGTCAGTGGTGTCTAGGGCGCCGTCAGCGGCGTCTAGGGCGTCTTCAGCGGCGTCTAGGGCGTTGTCGGCGCCCAAGGCAAAAATTGTACAGTGTTGTTCTGGTCTGAATGCGTTCCAATGTTTCTCTATGGATCCAATTTTATGATGATTCAAGGGTAAATAAGAGTAGTAGAGCTTAATACTACCATAAACTAATGATAATTTCAAATAAAAACAACTATAATCGCGATAAAATTAAAGATAAATATGGGTTGCCTCCCAATAAGCGCTTGGTTTAACATCGTCAGCCCAACCTATTCAGGTGTCATTCAGGTTGACTGATCATTAAATCCTCTTTAAAATTTAATCTTTTACCCTCAAAATATGGTTTTAATCTGTATCCATTTACTTTAAATCTATTTCTCATTTTATGATCTTCAATTTCAACAATTCCGTAAGTATAAACTTAAGTCACAGTAAAGGGTCCTAACCAACGAGACTTCAATTTCCCAGGAAATAACTTCAGTGTAGTGTTGTAAAGCAAAACTTCTTGTCCCGGTTTAAAGTTCTTTTGGTTAATCTTCCAATCATGCCATAACTTTAGTTTCTCTTTATAAATTATGTCATTATCATAAGATTCATTTCTTAATTCTTCCAATTCATTCAATTGTAACAATCTCTTCTTACTAGCATCTTTCGAATAGAACATTTACCGTTAACTTCTTAAAAATTTCTAAACACTTGAAAAATTATTTATTCTATTTGTGTTGCTTCAATCTTTGAGGAAACGGTGGTGGAGGTTTCTTCACAGTAATTTTCATTGGTGTTAATGGATACTCTAAATCTGGGTACTCATGATCATTTTTTTTTCGGTATCAACTTTCTATTTTTCAATTTTTGTTCCTTTTTGCACTCTTGTCTCCAATTCTTTTCCACTTCGTAATTGTATCGCCTTGATTTGTTCTTTTCCTTGATCTTTAGGATTTGGTTCCACAAACTAGGAAAAGTTCCCAATGTTCGGTTACTGAGCGCAATTGCGATATGCCCTAATTGATTTTCAATATTCTTAATAGCAGTTCCTTGATTTTGTAATTGATTTCCTTGAATTTGTAATTAATTTCATTGATTCTGCAATTGTTGGCCCATGTTTAATATCAGCTCTTCCATAGACAACTTCTTCTCCTTAATTTGAGTGTTACTGTTAAATCCTAGAGGATAAGAAGGTCTTTAGTTAACATTTCCTTGGTTGGATGAATTTCCTAATGGGTTCACTAGGTTGTTTTCCCATTGTTGATTTGTAGAAGAATTATTATTCCAATTAAAATTTGGATGATTCTTCCAACTTGGGTTATAATAGTTTGAATAAGGGTTGTTGGGTATATTAATAGTGTTTAAAGTCTCATATGAAGGTTGAACATCCACAAATTGCCCAGATGAATTCTCTTCCATCATAGGAAGTGTTGGAGAATAATCCATCCCATAATTATCTAATTTCTTTGATATTGCAGCAATCTGCGAAGCTAACATAGATATTACATCAGAATCATGAATACTAGCTACTCTTTTAGGATTTACCCGTTCAGAGGGCCAATGAAAATTGTTGGTAGCCATATCTTATATTAATGAATAAGCCTCATCAAAAGGTTTTGAGATTAACGAACCACCAGTCGCAGCGTCTATAGTCGATCTAAGAGATCACACTAATCCATTATAAAAAGTTTGAATTATCAAACATCTGGTAACGAATGATGAGGGCATTTCCTAAGAAGATCTTTAAATCTCTCCCAAGCTTCATATATTGAACCTCCATCAATCTAACAGAACGATGTTATGTCATTTCTAAGTTTAGGAGTTTTGGATGAAGGGAAATATTTGGATAGAAATTTCTGTGACAGTTCTCCGCAAGTTCTAATAGATCCCGGTGCTAATGAATTTAACCATCATTTTAGCTTTATCCCTCAATGAAAAAGAAAAAAATCTAAGTCTAACATCATTGTTTGAGACTCTATCATATTTAAAAGTAGCACACAGTTCTAAAAACTAGCGAGGTGTAAGTTAGGATCTTCATTTGGTGTACCTCCGAATTGATTGTTCTGTACCATTCGGATAATATCATGTTTAAGCTCAAATGAATTAGCAGCTACATCAGAATTTTGGAAAGATAAGTGAATTTCATCTGTTGTAGGATTTGCATAATCTCGTAGGGGTCTAGATTGGTGTTCATTCTTTATTCCTTGATTGTTCATATTGTTTTCCATTGTATCAGAATTTATAGGTTCTCTTCTCAATCTTCTAATCTTTCTGACAGTGCGTTCTAATTTCGAATCGTAGGGTATAAGATTTTCAGGTCCAAATTTACGCATACAATTTGAAATCAGTACACAGTAATATAATTAACTAAATATAAAAATAAGTTGCAATTCAACTAAAAATTTTCTAATAATCCTAATTTGTCTGTTACTCTAATTGTGATTTTTGTTACTCACTCCCCGGCAACGACGCCAAAAACTTGACCGCGACTTTGTATATGCTTAAAAATATAAGTATTTAATACTGCTGCTAAAAGATTTACTTCCTCAGCAACTGTACCAAATCCTTAATAACAGTTATAAATTTGATAAATATGGATGAAATAAATATTCAATAATTGTAAAGTCACACTTATCAACGCAAGTATGTATTGCTCAGGTAATATAGGGCTCTAATGGAGTCCTAGATATCGATCCCACACGGAGTAAGTTTAGAACTACGAACTAAGATTTTAAAAAAGCAATTCTTTAATCAGAACAACAAATTTCAATTTGCTTATCTATCATTAAATAGACAATTGAAATTATTACATAATTTTAATAATTATTAAATAACTAATGATACTAATAAATGATTAAATGTGATATTCAATATATAAGAAAGCATCCTTCTCCTTATCAAGAAATTATAGTGAATGGATAATGTGAATCAGTTCAAATTATATTGTGTCAAATAAAAGCATACCTATTTTTTACCCTTTGGTCCATGCATAAAAAATATTGACTAATCATACGCTTATTTGTTGAATCTGCGGCTAGGCTGGGGGATACCAGCTCTCACTTCGGAGCTCCCACGTTCCCCTCACCTGAGGGCTAACATCTATACTTTAGCACCCAAACGATATGACTGAATTAGGGATTTTAGTCTGTCACTCTAAAATCTCCAATTCTATGCCCCATAATATTATTTCCCTATTTATTTGCACCCAACTTCCAAGAGCTTTGATCTCTCTGAATCTTTGATGTAATCTTCACTTTTGTTGTAAAACTCAACATATTTTAACAAATCAATTGACCATATTGAAAGTAAATGAAGATCAAAGTGAAAAGATCATCACAATTTCTTAAATATTTTCATGGCTTCACCAATTCAAATCACCATTTCACAAATCTCGAGACAATGACAAAGACATAGAAAACTACTCAGATCTCATGGGGAAAACACAACAAAACTCAGAATTCATATATAAAATCAAAGTCATACAAACTACAATAAGTAAATAACTTATTTCAAGTTTCTCCCAAAGAAAACTCCTTGAAGTTCCTCTGAATCTCTTCCTTTCCTTACATCACACAGAATTCTTTTCGAAGCAGCAAAGATGAAGAAATCTCTCACTTTCTCTCCACTCTTACAATAGCTCGAAGAATTCCTCACAATTTTTGCACACTATTAGAACCTTTCTAACCTCCAGGAACTCTCCAGCACTCAGGTGAACTCCAGGAACTCTCCAGCACTATTGGGTCTGATTTAGCCAAGTGACTAAGGATTTAAACCCAAGTTAGCCCGAATTACCCATACCTCATATTCCCCGTATATATTCACCTTGGAGCCACCATTAAACCAAATTAATTGCACCACTCAACCTCTCTAGCTCACTTGAGCCTGAGCGTGACCTAACACTGGTCGTCCGACCACCACAGCTGCCAAAAATCACCTAGCTTGAGAAGACCAAAATGGTTTAAACCCCGCCCCAAAATTGAACCCATTTGAGTTGGCTAAGCCTCATTGGCCACTAAACTTTTTCTTCCCTCCACTTAAGCTGCCTCCTTGCCACCATGACATTCCCTGATGGCAGTCATGGCCATGGCTATAAAAGTTCACCCTCCACGACCAGGAAGAGAGGATGCACAAAACCTTAGCCAAACTGTGCCAAAATTTCTCCGGACCCTCTAGTAGTCCAGAGAAGTTAATCTCCACCATTTCCCTATCCAAATTCCCACTGCAAAAACCTAATTTCACCACTAAAATTCAGGGGTTTTCACAGCCATACCACAAAGTGCATCCTAACTCCAAATTGATTGTTCCATAAGCTTCACCAGAGCCAAATAAGACTTCCCCAACCAAAGCCCCATCATTTTAAGCACTCTAACATAGCCTTAAACCAAAGTCAAATCACCCTTCAATCAAATTCATACTTAGACTCAATCTTAGCTCAAGGAGACACTTGAAGGAGGTTCACCAGCTCACAACGAAGCTAAAAAATAAGTCCAATTGAGGCTACATCTCTTGGACCAATGTATGGACCATTTTATCCACTGACATATGTGTTTTCATGTATTTTCAGATTTTATTGTAATATTATTATACTTTTATTGGATATATGTGGTGGTATATGCATTATACAATGAAGAATTGAGCACTTGAAGCAAAATTGAGCTAAATCATTACGAGCAACTCGGTGCCATCATTGAGCACCATAGCTCTGTTCTATTGGTGGTGAATTCAAGCATATTTTGAGAGCATCAAAAGTTGGTGCTAGAAGCCATTGCCCTAATGCTTGTAGAACAATGCCCCACTGTCAGATCTCAGTAGTGCCACAGTGCTCAGACTCATAGAATGAAGCCCTGGGGTCACAAAAGGTGGTGCTTGAGCTCATCACTATAGTGCCCGACCATAGCACCCAGTGCAATTCACTCAACTCCTCTACACTCATTACCGATATTGGGTAGTTATGTTGTTCGAGAAATGATTTTGTCATTAAGGAGATAAAAACAAGCAATTTGAAAATGGGAGGGTGTAGAAAATAATAGAGAGTTCTTAAGGAGTGTGTGAGAGAGAGTGAATACCACTTTTGTGAGTAGTTGAAAGTGAATCAAGGTGGAGTGGCGTTATAATAGGAATGATCAATTTCGAGCAAAATACAATTCTAATGCGGAGTCATCTTTTCTTTGTCTTTGTATACTTTGATTTTATTTTCAGTGAAGTTAATTTTATTTTCTTTCTGTACGTCTATGAACTAATTTTCTCAATTCCTTCGACCGTTATTGCGAAATGTTTGTTTAATCCATGTGAATGTTCTAAAGATTTTATCTGATAGGTTAATGTGTTAACCTTTAGAAGTTTTACTTTCATACTAGCTACTTGAAAAGTTAAAATTTATTTTCATTTAGAACAACTGACCATATACTAAAAGAATAATAAGATTAACACACAATTGTTTGATAAAAAATGAATATTGTTATTAGGAGATTGAAACCACATTAGAGAAGGCAAATTGACCTTAATATGAGACTACAACACATCTTACATCTAGGAATACAATAAGGAGTAATGCTCCACATTATTGAACATCATTCGGAAGAAATATTGGAGAATAAACATTAATTTTTTGCATGATCCAATTCAAGAAGAACTTTCTCTTAGTGTTAAACATAAAAAATCATTAGTTTTTTAACTTTAGTAAATTAGGACTAGTGGAAAAAAATAAAAAAATCTGCAACACTTTGGACTAAACTTAGGGTTAGTAAAATAGTAATTAAAATATTTAAAAGTTGACTCATTTAACATGGGATCGATACTTAGATCCAAATTCATTTACTAATTGATAGACACTTATACTTGTGTGATTAACCTGTGCATCACCATATTATGGATCAAGTTTTAGCGTCGTTGCTGGGAAATGATGTTTATTAGTAAATTTAGGTTGATACTAGTTGATGATTTAATATTTAGGTTCAAAAATCATAGTGCTATCTGTTATTTTATTTTAGTTTGTATAATTTGTTACTTGTATAGAAGTATTTCAATTTGATCTCAGAAAAATCCAAAAAATGTTAAAAGTGTGAATTCGCTTTTTGCAAGTTTTATGTTTATTGTGCTTCTTATTATTATCTCATTATTTTTATTTTATGAATTGTGTTGTTTGTTATTTTAGGGTCACTAATTATTCTTCGGTTATATGTGTAAGACATATTATGTTGAACTAACATTATTTGATCCTAAAATTGATAAACCCACTAAAAAAATTAGAAAACATAAAAACTCTAAGACTTTAGGAAAAATGGCAAAACCTTTGGAAAAAAACTATCAATTTAAGTCAAGAGTTTTTCAGCCCGATGGTAGATGGAATTTATTAGAGCATTCATAACCCTACCATTGAAGCCAACACCTTTGAACTTAAATCTATAATTATTCAAATGATCCAAATTAATCAAATTGGAGGTTCACTGACATAAACTTATATTGAGCCAGTTTCTCAAAGTTATGTATGACTTTTAAGTATAATGGTATCTCAAAAGATGTTGCTCAACTCAAATTGTTCCCATTTTATCTTAAAGAGAAAACTAATATTTGGCTTAATATATTTGCAACTGAATCTATCACAACTTGGAATGGCTTAAAAAAATGTAGCTAAATACTTCCCTCCATTAAAAAACTATCAAGTTCTGGAAAATATTACTTATTTTACTGAGATAGATAATGACTTGAGATATGAAACATGAGAGAGATTTAAATTGCTTCTTAAGAAATGCTAACACTATGTGAGACATATTTGGTTAACACATCAAACTTTATATAATGGGTTCGTGGGATCATTGAGATATAAAATATATTATACAATAAGGGAGTCTTTAATATCAAAACTATTTGAGGAAGCTTATGTACTTATAGAGGATATGACTATAAATAATTTTTAATGGTCTTCTCATCGAATTAATCCTAAGTGAGTAGCTAAAATTTTTGAATTAGATGTGTTATCCATTTTAACATCATAGTTAGCAACAATATCAAATAAAATTGGATAGGTTAGAAGTGAATTCTCTTACAAGATCTCTAATAATCAAGAAAAAACCTTATGGATAGTTAGTTGATCACAATGTTGCTTCTTGGAGTCGATGAATGCTATTAATAGTAGACCCAACAACCCTTATTTAAACACCCACAACCTTGGTTAGAGAAATCACCCAAACTTTAATTAGAATAATATTAATCATTATGTAGGAGACCATCAATGGGGTACTAACCAACAAAACTCCGTAAGAAACTAGAATAACCAAGGAAATAATCTTAACCCCATACCAACTTACCCACATAAATTTACTTTTAGTTCATAATTTAAAGTAAAAAAAAAGTATAATTGGAAATATTGAAGTTATAAATGTGAAATAAATTGCAAATCCAAACTACAATTTTAAGAAACATTGAAAATCTACTAGGGAAGTTAGAAAATTCATCGAGTAATAAACACCAAGGGACATAATCAAGCAACACTGAAGTACATCATAAGAAAAAGGAGCATTGCAAAGTCATAAGATTGGGAAGTAGTAATGAGCTAAATGAGGTAAAGCATAGTGAAAAGGAACATGAGCCTGAGAAAACTAATGAAAATCTTCAACAATCTTGGAAAAGAAGCCCCACATCTTTGGAGAGAAATTGAGAGACCACCACTACCATTCCCTAAAGGCCTTAGAAATATAAGTTAGACCAACCGTTATCTATATTTTTAAAAGTGTTCAGAAAGCTAATAATTAATATTTTTTGCCAAAGCTTTAAAACAAATGTCCAATTATGTTAGGTTAACTTAAGACATCTTTATTAAGAAATAAAAATTAGGTGATTATTTAGAATATGGCCTTTGTTGAGGAATATATTGTTATTCTACAGAAATAATTTTCATAAAACTTATGGTTCTATGAAGTTTTACTATTCTTTACATCATAAGAGATAAGTTCTTTAGGAAAGCTTGGTGTAACTTAGAAACTAACATTAATCTTATGTCTCTTTCCATTTTTAGAAGATTTAGATTAGGAGAGATTCAACTTGTTACTATAATTGTTCAGTTAAAAAACCGATTTTTGACTTATCATTGAGGGTTTTAAAAGAACATTAGAACATTAGAAAAGCCTTTGATTAGAACATTGTAGATAGTAAAGAAATAAGCCAATCCTTATGTACGCATAAAATATTAATTGAAGAAGATCATGAACTAAAGGCTAATCCGTAAAGGATGCTAAACTCAACCATGAAAGAGGCGGTAAAAAAGATTCTCTCAAATGGTTTAGTGCATTCATTATATTATTTATATCTAATATTTCATGGAAAAACCAAATTCATTCTGTTCTTGAGAAAGGAAGAGTGATAAAGATAAAAAAATGATAGGAATGAGTTAATATCCATTAGGACTGTATTGATTAGAGAATTTGTAATAAAAATATAAAGTTGAATAAAGCAATTAGGAAGGACCATTCTCTTTCCCTTTCTCTATCACATCCTAAATAGCTTGGTAGGACACCCTTACTTTACTTATTAGATGGATAATGGGGATATCATAAAATGTTTATAACACCAAAAGACCGAGATAAGACTACTTTCACTATTTTTTATAAAAATTTTGCCTTTATGAGAATGCACATTTACTCATATAATGTATCATCTATTAATTTTTAGAGATGTATAATATCTATTTTCTCTAATTTGATTTAAAAGGGGATTGAAGTGTTCATGGATGATTTTTTTTATTTTTGATATTTCCTTTAATACAAAGATTTGTAGAGACCAAACTTATGTTGAATTGGGAAAATGTCAATTCATGGTAGTTGAAGGGATTGTCTTAAAGTATAAACTTTCTAAGAGAGAGATGGAGGTAGATCACACCAAGATTCAGGTTATATAGAAACTATAAACATCCACTTATGTTAAAGGAATTAGGAGTTTCTTACAATATGTTGGATTATCATAGATATATTAAGAACTTCTCTAGAATTTTTAAACCTCTTTGACATTTATTTGTGTAGGGCATGCCCTTTAAATTTAATGATGAGTGCCTCATAGCTTTTGAAGTTATAAAGTAAAACATCAATCACAACACCAGTTATAGTTACACCTATTTGGGAGTTTACTTTTGAGCTTATATGTGATGCTAAAGAATATGCCTTTAGAGCTATGTTTGACCAGAGAAAATAAAAGGTCATTCACATGATATATAATGCTAATATAACTCTAAATGATACATAAGTCAATTATATAACCTTGGAAAAGGAATTACTAATGATAGTGTTTGTATTTGAAAACTTTATATCCTACTTAATTGGTAATAAAGTGAAAATTTACATTGATCACTCAACTATCAAAAAGATGTCAAACCACATGTGATTAGATGGGTAATTTTGTTATAAGAATTTGAATTAATGATAGAAAAGATACTAAAAATCATGTAGTTGGTCATTTATAGACTTGAGCAGCAAAATTCAGAGAATATTCTTGATGAAATTAATAAGATTTTTCTTATGAACAACTACTTGAAATTGCTGAACTAACTATTCTTTGGTATGTTCATATTATGAATTATATTATTAATAGTATTGTCCATATGATATGTCATATAACCAAAGGAAAAAAAGTTTTTATTTGATGCTAAAATTTTATTTTTGGATGAACATTCTCTTAGAAAGTGTAAAGACCAAAATACTATGAGGTGCGTCCCCTTAGAAGAAGTAGAAAACATCATTAAATTGTGCCATGAGTTAGATTTTAAAGGGTATTTAGAGATTTTAGTACTACTTATAAGATCTTAAAATTGCCCTGTCCATTTTAAGGATGTTAATCAATATATTAAGAGATGTGATAAATTTCAACCAGTAGAAAATATTTTAAAGAGCTATGAAATGCCCTTAAATTATATTTTAGAAATGAAAATTTTTTATGTTTGGGGGTGGACTTCTTGGAATCTTTTATACCATCTTTAAAAAAGTCGTTGATTATAATTTACTATATCTAAAAATAGAAAAAAAGGTTGCTTTACCTAGGTGTGACACACAAGATGTTCAAAATTTTTTAAAGAAATATATTTTTAGCCTATTTGGAACACTTATAGTTATTATAAGTGCAGTAGAAAGCCACTTCTATAGTAAAAATATTGAGGTATTAATTACTAAAATTGGATTAAATACAAGATTTCTATTGCATATCATTGTGAGACTAGTGTTTTAGAAAAAAGTTTAAAATAAGAAATAAGAGAGTTTTAGAAAAAAATTGTTAATCTAAGTCGGAATGATTGGTCCTTTAGATTAGATGATGCGTTATGAACATACATGGCTTCTCATATAACGCTCATACAAATGTCCCCTATTTGTTGATTTTTAAAAAATTCTATCATTTATTTGTAAAATTAGAAGATAAAGTATACTCTGGAGTTTAGAATTATTAGGACCATGGTGTTAGGAATAGTGAGACCTCCTTAAGTAGATCCCACTACTCTTTACACTCTTCATAACTCTAAATTCATCTTGAACCCAAATTAAAATAAAAAAATCATCTTAATGATGATGATCACTCCACCTCATAGTAAAAAATTAAACCTCAAATTAAATATAAACTTTAACCTTAAATGATTAATATAGAATTGCCACACTAAATCCCACACACTAATTGAGATTGGTAGATTGTTGGCCCTAGATTTAGGATATACCTTTTTTAAAATTTCTTTCAAGATGTTTTTTTTTATGATGACTTGATGTGATGTTATGCTTGTAGATTAGATGGTAGGATGATTGTTTATGCACTAGATTTGCTGCTAAGGTGATTACTTAATTGCATTGATGATGTCATTTATAGGAGACCATGCTTAAGTAAATTAAAATACTAATAAATTTACATGCATATGCTCACTATGGCTCATAAGCGTGATATAATAGAATATAAGGCTTGACACTCATTGATACTAAGATTATATGTATAATTTATCTGCTTTGATGACATGTCTCTGCCCATTGACCTCTATTTTGTAGTATTAGTTAGGATTTTTTCTAATTTAAAATATATTTTAAATTAGAACTACATTTATGAACCTTGAGGTTAAGATGAGTAGGGATAGACGGTGTGAGCGGTGATGCTCACATTAGGCAGTTATAATTAAATATTAGAGTTAAACTAAATTTTCTTCCTAATTTAAATGAATAAATCTAAAATTGACAACTCATTCAAAATAAACACCCTAAGAATTTAATTGAAAAAAAAATATTAGAAACACTCAAGGATAACTAAATTATTTGCATGTGTATCTCAACATGAAGTAGTATTTTTTTGCACTTTACTCATTGCATTTGGCCATTGAAGGCAACCACCCATCATGAAGCAATTTGTTAATACTTTTAATTGAACTTTGACTATTGATCCATAATAAATGTATATATGTATTAGTTGCATACTCTTATCCTTCAAGATGAATTGAATAACTGATTAAAAAAATAAAAGCCATAAATTGTTGTATTTGTTAAAAGCATTGCACATCCCTCATATTCAAACCACTTAATTTATAGGGTTGAGCGATATGTTTCTCTAATCTTTTAAATTTAAATAATATCCTTACCCATCATGTATTTCATTACATCAAACAATATGGTCTTAAAGTGTTTTGGTGAGTATAGCTTTTCAGCATTTCCAAATAGGTTCGTAAGTCTTGTAGAGTTAAGCTTGGTTTCCATTTCAGTGACAGCAAAATCTTTAAGTCCATCTGAATATTGTTAGACAAGCTTGGAGCCTCATACCTTTATCTATATTGTTCATCTAAGTTTTAAGATCTAAGGCAGATCACTTCTCTTTTTCATGCATCACAAGTTCTTGATTCACAGCTTTTTCACTATTTTGTGCACTTGAAAGATAAGCATTTATCTTATCAAAAAATAAACAACTCGAACATAAAATAAATCTAGATTTCTATATTGTAAAACTTAACACAGGCTAGATTGGAGTGTTACTAAGTTTCTCAATAGCCAATCACTTTATCTTTTCCCCTTTTGGTTCTTTAAAAGAAATGTTTTAATTTGAGTTATCCCAATTAATTTTCAAATAGCAATTTTGATTCAAAATTTTGAGATTCATAGAGAGTCGTTGTTTTAATTGGGAGCCTTTTTTAGGTGTTTAATTTTTCTATTATGTAATTAACTGTAGGAGCTTATCTTTGTGAAGCGCATATATCAT
Organism: Phalaenopsis aphrodite; assembly: GCA_003013225.1. Taxonomy (NCBI): domain Eukaryota; kingdom Viridiplantae; phylum Streptophyta; class Magnoliopsida; order Asparagales; family Orchidaceae; genus Phalaenopsis; species Phalaenopsis aphrodite. The sequence goes on from NEWO01000062.1 coordinate 376,275, forward strand.
ATTTTTAAAAAAATAGTCCTAATTAGATACTGAAAAACTCTAATTCATGTAAACTCGCAGATTTTGAAGTCCTTTTTCACTATTTTGTGCACTTGAAAGATAATTTAAACACGTTGATACTTTTACTAGTTATTGAAAAAATATTATCAATTGTGTTTTTACAATATAGATATAATTAAATTCATAACTATCTAAAAGGAAAATAATAAAGGCTCAATATCAGTTAAGGAATGTTCATTTTCATTGCCCAAACAGTACAAAATAACTCTAAATAAAACAAAAAAAACTTTTATTTTAGCAAAATATAATTATTAAGAAATTAGACCATTAATTTCATTTCGGGTTCACTAACGAAATATACAGTTCTCAAAAGTAAGTGCATAACAGATTTGACTCGCGCACTCGTAAAATTTCGATCCGAACCCAACCGACAGCCGAAACACTTTCTCATAACCTTACCTCTCCATCATCTCTCCATCGGCTACTTCTCTAGCGAACTCCTCACTGCCGTCGATCTCAACATCACCGACGGCTGGTACTCTCAATCCCCACTTGTTTCCACTTTCTCCCTCTATGTTTTGCCCTCTTTTGCCCTAGATCTGAATTGACATTGTTATGAAGCGTTCAACCGGAATTAGACCGGCCGGTCCGAGTGAACCGGTCTTCCCGGTCTCCCGGTCGTTCTGCAAGCCTGATATCATTTTACGACGCTACTCAATTTCGTCTACCTCGACCTTACTCTGCCCTCACCTCCCTCGAGCCAAACCCTAGGTCGGAATTCATTATCTCGAGCCTTGTTTTTTTCATCTGCCTCTGCTACAGCATAATAGTTTTCGTCCTCCAACTTATTTCTCTCTTCCACCTTTGTTTTAGTCTCAGCTAAAACCCTAGCTCTCACCTTCTGGCTCTGTGCTATTTTCTGCTAATTTCCTCCAGTGCATGTCTGCCTGCACGAACTCGGAACTCCTCAAGTATCTCCGACTCATCTTGTTTCAGAACAACGTGATGGAAGCGTGTGGCAATAAGCGAGGGAGCGAATTATCGTATGGAAGAATGAGTTATTTATTATAAGGCGCGGCATGCTGCTTTGCTCTCTCCTTTTTTGCACGATAGAATGTATCCTTTGGTCTTTTACTACCCATATGAATTGGTTTGAGAGCTTGCTTTATTTTCTCCTTTATTTGCTGCTGCATTCTCAATTTTGGGCATAAAATTGGTAACTTTAGTGTAAACTCTGTTTCTTCATGGTTTTATTTGAGCAAAACTGCTAACTGAATGCTGGCAGGGAGCATAAGGGGACTTGACTATATTGTTTGCTTGAATTTGCAGTTGGTATTTTCTTGTATTGCTCTGCTGAAATTCCAGAGTTGTCTATGTATTGGTCTTATGGCTTATCCTGTCATTGCACTCTGCTCAATTTTCAATTATAATTGCTTTGTTTGACACGGTTCTAAAAATGATTCTTTACGGAATGCTGCTAACTTTCCATGGTTAAAGCTGTAAATTTTCATAACTGGCCAGACAGACAAAAATATATGACAGCCTGCACATTATCGTACATTTATGTACTAGCTCAAATATAATAATATGAACATTTGGTAAAGATTAATAATTAGAATTCATAGTTGAAGGCTTGAAGCTAAACCAAAGGTATCAGGTACTATAGGGATCTATGCAATTATTAAGTTTGAATTGTTGTTGGAAATGAAAGAATTTGATTCAAATTCTTGTAGATTCTTAAATGATTTGGGAAAAAAATATAAAAGATTCCAAGCGGTTGATAGTAGATTTGATTTTGGTTATATGTATGTATGTGTATGTATGTATGTATGTATGTATGTATGTATATATATATATAGCTAGAATTAAATGGAAGATATTCAATCAAGTTCCTGTCTATATGAAATTTGCTTGTAATTTGTGCTACTGCAATGAACTTATTTTTGAAAGAAAGTGAAGATTTGAGGAAGCTAATATAGATTCTATTTGG
>NEWO01000062.1:378504-403124 GCA_003013225.1 Phalaenopsis aphrodite
GTTAAGACTTAAAGTAATATGGTGGAGTGTAGTGATGACATTGAGCTGGTTTCAAAAGAGTTTGGATCAACATGAATAAAAAATACTTTGATTTCGATTTGACTTGTGCTAGTCTCAATTGAATTAATTCGAGTCAAGGCTGAGCTAGCTTGAATCTAAATCCATGAATTTAAATTAGACTCAAAATTTGATTAGATATGACTTAAAATGGTCATTAAATTACTATAAATTGTTTTTTGTGTGTTTATTTATTATACTTTTATTTATATTTGTCTATCTATTATATTATATTATGTTATATTAGTTGTCAACCCCACTCTTTTTTGGCAAAGTCAGTTTGCGCAGGAAATTAATTATGTCGAACCAAAATTTGAGCTATTTTTGAGGGACTTTTGAGTTTCAATTAATTTCAACCGTTTTAATGCAGTGATTCAAGTTATCAAAATATTGTCCGTCGATTGGCCGCCAACAAACCCATTGTTGATCATTTACTTTTATCTAATATGGCATAAATAATCAAATTTATATACAGGAGCATATATGACATATGTTAATTATTCTCTTAGATAGCTATTTGCTATCTGTTTTATCTGCATAGTAATGATGTTTGAATGTAGAGGTTTGATGGAATATTATGATGGAGGTTGACGACAAGCTTTATGCGGCCATAAATGTACCCTTAAGCATTGTCGAAAAAAAAACCTATGAAAGAGAATGTAATTATAGTTCACGATTCATCCAATGTGATAAACAAGGTCTTGCTTTAAATAGCCTTGTAACTTGCACGAAAGTGTCTACTACGTTACATTATTGTGAATTGTATTACTGAATGGTATTTTATAGGGAAATTTACATAAGTAGCACAATTATTATATATTTACAAATCTCACACCTTAACATTCATCTTTACATACATGGCGCTTTGGCTTTTTAAACCAATGCATGACATGGTGTATTTCACTTTTAAAAGGTAGTAATAATGCTATTTTGGATTTGATATTAAAGATTTGAATGTTATGTATGAATTTGAAATTTGCTGTGTGAGATACGTGAACACATAAGAATTTTGTGATATGTATGTAAATGCCCCTATTTTATAACCCCAGACATTCATCCGATACTTCCTTTCTAAGCAATGAAACCATCAGAAGTTCACAATCATAATGTGAACCCATTTTTCCGTAGAAATCATGACACAGGTTTAAGAAAGAAATTTCTTTGTTTGTAAGAATTAGTGTGGCTGGTATAAATCATGATGAAACACAGTAAGACATTCATTTCTCTGATTGTATAGGAGGCAAATGTAATGGAAAAAAAAATATAATTGAAGATGTCGCTAGATCTATTATTCTTTTTTTTTATTAACCAGACCAGCTGGTTTTTGAAAGCGAGTTCTGAAGTGTTGAGATTGGATAGCTGCATTTTAAGGTTTGTTGAACAGCATTCTTTTATTATGCACTAAAATGACAGACAAAGCTAATAAAATGTGCATTTTCTTTCCTCTTTTGTTGGGCTAAAAGCTTCAATTAGACGTATGAAGAACTTGTCTTGTATTCTCCTTCTGTCCTCTTTCTTATTTTTCCTCTTAAGGAATATGTAGTTCGTCACCTTTTTAGCTTTTGTTTACATTCTTCCATGAATCTGCTTTCCCACTACTTCTCATTCCTCTTAGTAGTTTTTTCGGCTTCCTTTATATTTAGCTTCTTTCATTTCCTTAATTATTTCATCTACTTGGCTCCTCAGTTGTGTCTTTTTAATTTTAAGATTTTTGGGGGAATTTTTTGAATTTACAGGAGTGGTTCTTCTTCAAGGGTGAATGTTGAAAAGTTAGTGCAACAGTTATGCATGGATGCAACCCAGGATTTACCCTCTTGGTGAATGCAGAGGTTGATTCCATGGGTGGTGTTGTTGATTGTGAAGTTGGTTTAGATAGCCAATCATCGCCCCATCGTGCAGCAATTGCAAAGACACAGGAAGAGCTACGGTGGGTTCTATTCCATTCAATTTTGCGTTTTTGAATCAACTGATTAAATGATTCAATGGCAACATCCTTAATTTCAGAATTTTTTGGGAACTTAATGCATTTATCTTTTTGACCTGGGGAAGTTGAATGATCATTCTAATGTAACTGTTGCAGGCTGGAATATGATGTGCGTGAAGAGAGAAGAAGAGAGTTGGAGTTCCTGGAAAAGGCACCTAGATACTCTCCTTTTGTTATTTGATAAATAAAATAATTTTCTATGTTTGTTTTTTGAATTGATAAAACTCCATTCCTTCTTGCAGGGTGGTAATCCATTGGATTATAAATTTGGCCGTGCAACATCAATTAGTGTACAGTCTACTTCTCTTCGAGATCAGCTTGCTGAGCAGCATGTGACGAGGTTTATTATATTTAAGTTTTTAACACAGCATTTACAATTTCTGTAACAATGTACCATCTGCTTGAATAAAATTATGATAAATATCTTATCACACAATAGCGAAGCAAAAGGCAGCTTTGCACTGGCTACATCGCCTCATGGGGATTCTGTTGAAAGCAGTGGCCGGCCAGCAGGTTCTATGGGTCGTGAGCCTAATATTGCAGACAATCTTCTACTATTTTCTGGAGAAAATAGTAGTCCAGGCAGAGAGAAGAATGTGAGAAGAACTGGGAGGAGAAGTAATGCTGCTCCAGCTGAACAATCTTCCAAGATTGATGGTTGTCGTAATGCAAAAGAATCAAATGACTTAGTGATTTTACGACTTGAACCAGGTGGTCAGGCTTATGCTCGGAGGAATAGGTATAGGTCAAGCCGGGATAGTCACAGCAATAAATCTCCACTTTTATCTTCCTCTCATACAGAAGCTAGGGATGTAAAGGAGTCCCATGAAGAAGTTCATGCTGAGGAGCATACTGTTTCGTCAATTATAAACTCTAAACCGACATATTTTGATAAAGAGAAGACAGAATTGCAGTTGGTGAAAATCAATGCTTGTGAAAACTTGAAGAATTTTGACAATAATTCTTCTTCTGCAGAACAAGCAGATAAGCAAACACCTGATTTTATAGGGAAAGAGTCTATTGCTTCTGTTGGTTTTCTTTCCGCCCCTCCTTGCGATATGGATAACATTAAAGGTTCCAACCATGTTGAGAAGGACAAAAACTATAGAGCTCTAGATGTAGCGCATGAGGATAATATTACTGGAAAAGAAAATGTTTCAAGTAATATCACTGAAGTGGTAGGTAGAAAGAATGCCGATATGAGCACAGCTCACCTTCATGGAAGTGTTGGTGGTAGTGTTGGCTTAAACTCCAAAGGTCAGGTCGCAGGTCAAGTTACTTCTGGCACTAGTAGCGCAGCAGAAAATAGCCAAATTGCAGGTTCTGCTGCTGCTTACATTACTCGTAATGGTGAAGCGAGAACTCAGATAAAGTTCAACAATTCAGTTCAGGTTAAAGATGAAGTTCAATTATGTAATAAAAATGACGAGCAAGCTGTAGATAGGGTCCTTTCTAACACTGAGATTAGACTAAATAAGAAGTTGGAAATCCCTCAGGATGTCATCAAGACTGGTACAATAATAGTCAATTCTAATTTCCACAGTCACGAGCCTTCTTCAGCAATCCCTTCCAGGATGGTTTGTTCAACTGCTCCTGAGCCTCAGAATAGTGAAGCTACCCAGTTGAAGTTAGCAAAAAGGGCACATGAAGATGCCATTTTGAAAGAGGCTCGGATAATCGAGGTTTTTTCTATACTTATTTCTGCAAGGCTATTTTATATGAGATCCACGTTTTAATTCTGATAAGCATAATAACGCAAGCATATTCCTACTCAGACGAACTTAAAGAGGGCTGCTGTACCATCTATTAGTTGCCTTTCTTCAGAGAAGCAACGAAAAACCCATTGGAATTTTGTTCTTGAAGAGATGGCTTGGATGGCAAATGATTTTATGCAGGTTTGGTTTTCTAAATGAGATTCATACAATTCTTTCGAAGCTGCATTCTATTTATGCTGTGTTATTGTTGCTCCAAACTATTGCTATTTTGATACTTTTTTGTGCAGGATATTCTCCGATTTTGTGCTTCCTGATGAATTGTAACTGATTTATTTTTTCGGTATATAAACAGGAGCGGCTTTGGAAGACAACTGCTGCTGCCCAAGTATGCCACTGGATTGCTTTTGTTGGTAGATCAAAGTTTGAGCAAGAAAATTTGTGCCAGAAGCAGAGAAATGTAGCTCGAACGCTGGCTAAAGCTGTGAGGAATTTTTGGAAATCTGTTGGTGCTATTCTTACTAAAGGTGAAGCATCCTCTGGCATGAAGGAAGATGGTACTGCAAACCTGTTTAAAGCATCAAATATCAGCAGTTTTAATACTGTGAAAGATCAGGTTTGAATAAATGAATTAGGTTTTCATCTCTCTCCTTTCTTGATGTGATTGCATTACTTGATTTTTCGCCCGCATTATTATTTTTTTGACTCTTCTATCAGAGTTCTAGTTTCTGATTTAGAAACTGTGCCAATGTTACTATTATGTTTGTGCCATAAAAGATATGTGCTATCTTTTGTGACCATCGATTTTATTTTTTGGGCATACAAATAATTCATCAACAAAAAAAGGAAGATTTACATACATCTCAATTCCTATGTATTTACATATCTAACACCTAAACTTCAATTTTTACACATTTATCACCTAACCTATGCATAAAAAGGTGTATTTTACTTTTTAAAAGTTAAAATGGTGTTATTTTTTATGCGATGTGAGGATTTGAAAGGTAAAAACGTACTTTAGGTGTTCGATATGTGAATGCATGGGAATTGGGTGGTATGTACGTAAATGCACAAAAAAAGTATTTTTCTCCTTTTAAACATGGACCCTTGTGATTCGATTAGAAGAGTAGATATTTTAAATTCGACTTATGTTGAGAAAGGCAGAGGTAGGCCTAGGAAGACTTGGGCATATTGTATAAACAATAATCTTAATTTATTAGAATTAAACAAAAATATGACACTAAATAGAACACAATGGAGAACAAGGATTAATGTTGCTGACCCCATTTAGTGGGATAAAGTTTTTGTTGTTGTTGTATAATGTTTTGTGGCCAATTCTTCTGTCTGGCCTGTGATAAATGCTTTTTTTTGTGCCAATCATGTTTAAACATTTTTATGTTTCTATCTTCATGTTTCATTCTCCCCTCACTTTTACGAATTTTATCAATAATTGCATCTTCCTTTTGTGTCAGAGTGTAGAAGTTTGTGGAGGGCCTCTTAAGCCAGGTCTCCAGAGCTATGCACGTAGGATTTTGCAGTATCTCTCTGATGTCTCTAGTGATCCTATCCTGGCTGAAGCACCAAGAACTCCTGATAGGTTAAAGGATACTGGTTCATTTGGAGTATTCTTGGATGACCAACTTTCAGAAGTATGGCATGTGCTTTGTTTTTAAAACACATTAGCTATGAGCTTTCACATTTTTACCATTTTGAAGATTAGAACTATTGTAGTCATTGTTTGTTTGACCTTTGTTAGCAACGTGTTGTGCTTTGCGTAGATTTCAGCATCTGTTGTTATTAATGATTCCTATTTCATTAAAGTTTAACCGCCATTACTTTTCTCTCCAGGAGAACTTGTTCTATAAAGTGCTTCCTGGTGCTATGCACTCTTACAGAGAATCAATAGAGTCTCAATGTGCGCAGATCAAGGTAAAGTTTTTTTTGTTTTGCTGATATTCGATACTGATGGATAATGCTTCCAATGTCTGGACTCTTTACATTCGTTCGTACTGGAAAAAAAATAGTTTATCGGTTGTTATGAAACTTATGTGTCAAATGGGATTGCGAATCAAATTCAGCACTTATATGAAAGCTGTTTATATTTTCATTATTAAATCCAATTATATTTGGACGCTAGAGTTGGAAAAGAGAGCACCTTCAGGTGTGTTTTATGCAGTGGATGTGAAAATACTTTTGTCATCTCTTCATTTCCTTCTCCTTTTCAAAGTTCGGCCTTACTAATGCCACTTAATAACAAATTTATGGTTGACAGCTCTACATTCTCTGAACATTTATTAGGTTCTTATTTGTCCATTTCCCTACAATGCTTAAACTTACTGTATTGTGTGGGTTAATTTTCGGAAATGCGTGCTGCTAAGGTTTGATTAATAATTGCTCGCTTACAACTAAAACTGCAGAAGTTTCTCCTTTAATATGCTCAATTTAGGAAATGTTTAATGCACTGCAGGAAGAAGAATGTGAGGCCTCAATGTGTGATTCTATTGCAGGTATCAGTCTGAACCACTATTATTCTCCCCTTTTATATATTGGAAGGCACACATCAGTATCATTTTCCTCTTATCCTGGAATTAATTTTAATGCAGATGGCAGGCAAATAATTGCTTTCGAAGAGGATGAAGGTGAAACAGGGACAGACATTTTCTCTGGAGCGCTTGAAGGCAACTATTTACCCAAATATATTCACAAGAATAGAAAGATCTATGAACAGAATTTCTATGCTACTAGATATGAAGCTGATGTATCATATGATCCTTGTATCGAGGGAAAAGCCGCACGCCATACTTTTATTATGAGGAAAAGGCCTTCAGGTATCCTTAATGTTAGTGCAGTGCCCACAAAGCGCACGAGAACAGCTGCAAGGCAACGGACTATTAGTCCTTTTAGTTCTGGACCTGTTGGATCCATACCCATGACTAGTAAAACAGATGTTTCAAGCGGCGACACAGGTTCATTCCAGGATGACCAAAGTTCACGACATGGCTATTCACTTCCCCAGAGAAATTTTGAAGCCGATTCTACTGTAGATTTTGGGAGATTGCTAACATTTGACCGTACTGATATACCTATAAAGCCAAAAAAGAAGAAGAAACCAAAGCATTTGGGATACAAAAGTTCACTGAACCTTCCTGATTCCAAGGTTTTGATTGTTTTTGGAAATATAACATAATTTCTTAATAAAACATTATGTTTTTGGTTTTTTATTTTGAGAACTGATTCCCATATATGCAGGCTTCTTCTTACGAACAGAGGTTACAGGCTGACTACGTGGTTCAACAAGATCAGGTCATTAATGTCTAAAATAAGTTTTATTTATAGGTTTCGAGCCTTCACATTTTAACAGTTAAGGTTAACTAACTACTTGCTCTATGCTTCATTATTTCCGAGTGATAGTTGAAACACTAGCCCATATTTATGCTAATTATTACTAGTAAAATTAATTATTTTTTGCCTTGTCCAAATAGAAGCTTCTTCAGTTTGTGATACCAGAGTTATCCTTTAACACAATAGAAATGAAAATATTATTGTTGAAATTCAAAAAGGTTACAACATAGACTCTTGACAACAAAAAAAAATAGCAACACTAATACTAAAGGCACCCTAGGATGAATGAAAAATTATTAGGTGCGGACTCCACATATATGGATTTTATTGCATATTGGTTGTATTTGTTGTATCAATGCAACCAATACAACTAAACTACAACGAAATCAAAGTGTTCTTACTTCACAGCTAATAATTGCTCAGGATGAAGGCAATAGGAGTGGCTTGTGGCTGAATGGGAGCTAAATGGGTGGAGACTGGGGAATCGGGGTGGCAAGGAGGGTTGATGGAAATAGGTAGGAGGTGAGAGTGTGGCTAGCTAGCAAGTATCAAGTGGCTGCAACAAGGAGGGGCGGCTGGACATCAATCAGTAGCATTTGGGTGGACTTGCTGCAAGAAACGAGAGGGAGTGGGGCTGGCGGCAGGAAATCAGGAAGGATTTGGGCCGGTGACAGGAAACATGATGGGTGGGAGGAGTTGGTGGCAACAACATAAAGGGTAGGGCGGAGTTGGTGGCAACAATAAAGGGTAGGGCGGAGTTGGTGGCAACTAACAATAAAAGGAAGGATAAACACCACCTTGGGATGGGCTACAACTAGAGCAACTTCTCGCAGTCGGATACAACTCTCGAAGGGGAAAACGAGATGTTGATGACTGTCCAAACATAAATCTCAAAGCAAAAGCTAATCATAAAATAGAAAATAACATATATATATATATATATATATATATATATATATATATATATATATATATATATATATATATATATATATATATATATATATATATTGTGGATAACTAGGAGGGTGAGGCCTCCAGGGCGCCCTGCGTCAGTCTCTCGGGTTGGGGGAATTTTGAACTCATTCGTCGAAGCTTCTGACTGCACGTTGATAATGATGGAGTTGCTTTAATATCCCAAGGCTGAAGGTTCTTCGAATGCGGCCCTAGTAGCACCTAGATCCTACTGTTGGTTGTACTGTCTCTCAAAATACCGGAGGAGTTTACTCCATTTGCGAGCATGCATCCATATCGATCCACCTTTCTTAGGGCACACTGCTAAACATAACTGGCACTTTGTTCATGTATATTCTACCGAATCCTCCCAAATCAATCCAAAGTTGGCTCAACCTATTTTGAAGTTTGGGTAACCTGAACCTCCTCGGACGATAGTTGCCATGGCGGTAAGGTATCAATTGTGATGTCCTAAAATACTCTTTTTTGTGCCTGTCCCATGTCTGAATTCGACGTTTCAGTCCTATCATTCTCTATTATCATCAGAGTTAGATCCCACCGATGCTTTTCTGCCAACAAGGGCACCTGTGATCTCGGACTCTATAGAAGGCTGAAGGACGGCGCACTTACCGTCATTGGTGAAGGAATATGTGTTCTTCAATCCATCGTACTGAGTCCTATAGTCAAATGGCATCTGAAGCATTTTCAGGCTGGGATTGTAGTGGGTCGTGTTATACTTCTCTAGTTTCTTCTCACTCTGGGCGGCTTTGTCCTTATCCTAACCAGTCTTCTTAACTCCCTGAGGCGTGTTCCTGCTTACATCTCCAACTACGGGTGGTTATCTGACTAATGGTGGTTATCTGCTCTATTTTTTCTATCACTCCACCTTCAAATCTAAGATCTGGATATCTCTCAATGACCAATAAGGCGACAACCACACAATGTTGCTGAGAGCTGGCTTCAGACCGCAAGATATCGGGTTATTGTATACTCATCTGGCACAACCAACTCACACTTCATCTGAAATTGATCAAACTGTGTCATGAACTCCTCCACTAATAGGTCTCTCTTTCACAGGTGGTGGAGTCTCAGAAACATATCCAGACGGTAATAAGGTGGTAGGTTTTTTCTCTGCTTCTTATCTTCTCACACCTGATGATTTTGTCATCACCTTCTTTTTTTTTGCCTCTGCAATTTTCTTACCACCAGGAAGCTCTCTTTTTCAACTTGATGGTTGCAAGCTTTCAACCTTTTGTCCTCTAACACCTCTTTGTACTCGAAGATTCTCTCAACTTATTGTAACCATTTGATGAAATTGTTGGGATCCATACCTCCATTGAATTTCAGTAAATCCGCCTTTATTCTAGAATGTGTGACCTCCATATTTTGCCTCCTCTCCCGACCTCCTCTGATGAATTTAGAAACGTCTGTGCCAGCCCTCCTTATCAATGAAGACCCCCCTATGGAAGGGGTTCCAATTCTCGTATTTTTGTCATCTTTGACTCTCCCTAACACGATTGAGGGTAATTTCCCTTTGAGTTTTGTCATCAATCTTCGTGAAACTTTGCTGTAGTTGACGAAACTTTCGTTAGTAAGTTTCAACATGTCTTTTTGATGGATGACTAGAGTTTGGAAATTGGAAGAGGTATTTGTGAATATGATGGAAAATTTTCTGTGTAGGTGCTTGGTAGAGGCAGATGCTAGGAAAAACTAGGATAGGACTAGGGTTTGGCTAGTTTTGATACCAATTGTTACTGAAATTATCCAAAACCACAATATAAATGAAAAAAATTAATGCTGAAATTCAAAAAGGTTACAACAAAGACTTTTGACAATAGGAAAAACAATAGCAACACTAATACCAAAGACACCCGAGGGCAAAGACGATAGGAGTGGGCTGCGGCTGGATGGGTGGAAACAGGGGAATCAGGGCAGTGAGGAGGGTTGACGTCATTAGATAGGAGGTCGGTGTGCAGTTAGTTAGCATGTTTCGAGTGGCTGGAGGCAATTGCGGTGCAAGGAGGGGCTGCTGGACAGCAACCCACAGCAGGTGGGTGGACTGGCTGCATGAAACGGGAGGGATTGGGGCTGGCGGCAGGAAACCGTGAAGGATTGGACTGGCGGCTTGAAATAGGTCAGATGGGTGGCTTGCGGAAACAGTAGGAAATGCTGGGTGGAGTTGGCGGAAACAAGTAATAAAAGGAAGGATAAACACCACCATGTAATGAGTGGGTTATATCCGGAATACCCTCTCACTGTTGGATACAAGTCTCGAAGGGGAAAACAGGACGTTGATGGCCGTTCTGATAGAAATCTCAAAGAAAAAACTAATCCTAAAATAGAAAATAACGAACACACACAAAGGTGTGCGTGTGCACACACACAAACATACATATATAGTTGATAACTAGGAAGGGCAAACCTAGCCCATAATATGGACCGGCCGGCCTTTGCAGTTACTTGACTGAACTAGTTCAACCCGGGGGAAGCCACGCATCAGTTTGAATTTTTCTTTTTCAACAACTTAATTCATGAAATTTTCTTCTTTTAATTGTTTAATTGGTGCTTAAGCATCAACATTAGAATCCTGTCATTGGCTGATAGTTTTTAACTCGTCTTACTATTGAGCGCACTAGATGAGTAAATGTAAATCTCTCTCACTGCCTACCATTTTGTTCGTGAACATGGGGTGTGATAACTTTCTCTAGGATCTTATACATGGCTCAGATTGTTATTGATAATATTTTATTAATTCCGTTATGGTGCTTGCTGTTGGAAGTTACGGTTGTTTTCAATAATATTCCTTTGACGACCAAAGCTAAGAAAATAAATTTTTAATTACACATAATATTAATTACACTAGGGAATCCTAACCCTGAGTCTTCTAACATCACTAAAGAAATAAATCCTTATTTTAGCCTGGTATAATCCCTAAGAGAGCGGGAAAAATTTTATGAAAGGTTTTTTCAATGATATTTTTACCTGTATTTTGTCTATTCATCCAGTTTTTAATTTTAACTCTTATACATAAGAATTTTTATTTAGAGTTTGATTCTTTGCAAGTGCATTTCAGATCTGTCTCTCTCTCTCTGAGTTCTTTTAATTATATAAAATGTTAGCTAGTATTTTTTTTTGCTCTCACTCTTGAAGTGAATTTGGACGAATCTCTCACAAAATTCTACCTGCCATAGTTAATACGACTCCCCATCCTATTTTTCTAAGTTATCTGCCCTGAGAATAAGGTTAAGATTTTTCAAAATGATTGAACAAGTGGTTCTTTTTTACCTGTAAAAATAATGGAATTGGTGAGGTAAATATGCGACACATTTGATGGTAAAGCTTACAAGGCGGCTTCAAAAAAGAAAAAGTTTAAACTTCAAAATGAAATGTGATTGGGCAGTTGGCTCAGTTTAGGCTGCTTGAGCCGTAAATTTTTTTGTATTTGTAAGCATGCAAACATTTGAAGTTGGCTCAGTTTGCTTTCTTCATAACATTCTACAAGGTTGCAATATGCTTGACAGGCTGACAAGTTGCCATACAACTAGTCGTTTTATTTATTTAGAAAACCAACATTCACCTGTTGATAGAAAGAACTCAGATGTGTAATTTATCATCGCTTTTCTTATTGTTCAGATAATTTATTCCCATAATTTAAATTCTTAAACTTTATTGCATTTTTATAGTATAACTAATGTGTTTTACCACTACCGTTTGTATCATTTTTGTATCTGAATGATATGCCTAAACTGTTTTAAAATTGCCTTTCTGTTTTGCAGAGAGATCATACTAAAAAGCGGTGTGAAGGGCTGCAGTTTGAATCCAATGGAAATATGGGTAACCTTTGTTCGAGCTAGCTTCAATTTTTTATAAAAAAATCTCACGCTTTTGATAGGGTTACTGATTTGTAATGCCTATCTGCAGGGTTTTACGGACAAAATATTTCAAAGAAACTTAAGCTCTCAAAGCGGGCAGAGTCCCCAGAAACAATGACTCCTGCTGGCAGATCCATGCCCTCTCCAGTTGCTTCTCAGATGAGTAACATGTCAAATTCAAATAAACTCATTAGAATAATCAGCAACCGTGATAGGGGTAGAAAAAGTAAAGCTTTAAAGGTAAACTTTTCTTGCATTCTTATTCTTTATTTTATTTTATTTTTAATTTTCAAGTGTTGTGGCATTGGATTCTTTATTAGCCATCTAATATGGATAGATTTTAGATATTCACTTCTACTTGTGTCCAATGTTGTCATGTACTATAACCCACAGTTGTTGTGGCCACATCTATATACTTTTGATTTGTAACTTGTTAGAAGTTGTCTCTGATAAAAGATTCTTTTTTAGTTTATACGTGTGATTAATGAATCAAATGCTGTTTTGTTTCTATTCTGTATTATAGTTTTGTGTTTTTAGATAAGTGTGGTCTTTGATGGAACCTCTGAAGTTTCGCCAAGGAAATCGGGATCCATGGGTTCATGCTAAGGAAGGAAATCATGATCCATGGATCTATATCAAGGAAGGAAATCCATATATTATTTTCATGTAAAAAATAGATTGGAAATTCCTGGATATAAAATCTGTTTGTACATATGAAGGTTATTATTTGCTTAGCTATAAATATTTTTCTTGTTTTGGTGTACTTCAATTTTTTTTGTTTTTCTTATAAAGAAATCTATAATCTGCCTTGAATTAATACTTAGAATGGATAAAAATGATTTTTTTATGCTAATGGTACTGGAACTTTAGATATTTTGGCCTCTGAGTGCCTTGACCTTCATCGCTACTTATAGTTACGTAAGCCTTAACTGTCTTTTTGTTGACTTTTGTCTTATCTCTTATCACCACTTCTTTTTCTTCATCGTTAAGGTAGGTCCCGACCTTCTTCACATGACTTAGGCTCAATGTCAACCTACAACGCTATGGGGATTGCCTCTGTGCTATCCCTTTATTCGTTATTCTGTGTCCTTTTAGCTCTTTTTCACCGTTTCTTGAATTGTCTTGGATTTATCATTTGTTGGCCTTCATCTCTTTCATGTTATATCACAGTTTCACGTAATTGCATTGATCAATAAAATCATTGTGAATTCCTGCCTGATGTCCACCTCTGCTCATCAACTTCGGCTAGAGTTTGACCTTACTCGTGATTAGACCTCCAGAGACTCAAATTTATTACTTGGGTTTCTTTTGTTCTTGGACTTGTGAGCTTAGGAATGAAAGTGGAGGCAAACAAAATAATAAAACATCTGCATCAATGAAGGTCATAGGATCACCATGGAGAATTGCTGAAAATTGAATCGGAAACCACCATTCTGAGAATAAAGGAGTTGTGGAGGCCAACAAACGTCTTAATCTTAGGCTTACCTAATAAAGCGAACTAGTCACATTGAAGGACATAAAAAAGGAGGATCCATCAGTGAAGAATTGAAAACTCAAAATTTTGATAGATTCTTTGAGAATAAATTTTCTAATGCATGTTTTTTAGCACACTCAAGTAAATCTTCATTTCCTCTTGAATTACATATCTTAGAAAATATTTGGTCAACTCTCGAGTAAATGAGTAGGGAGCTACAAATCATGTAATGACTAACTCAACATATTTCAACTCTTATACTTCTTGTCCTATTAGTAGAGAATCATTGTTGCTAATGGTTCTCTTGTTTTACTCATAGAGTTCAGTGATATCTATCCAGTTCCATTACTTTTCTAACATATAAAAATGTCTTTCATGTTCCAAAATAGCTAGATAATTTTATTTCAATTTAAAAGCTTGCCAAAGAATTAAAATGTTTCATAGTTTTTCTCATTGTGTTTTTAGACTAAGATTTTGGGAGAAGGTTATACTTCCTAAGGAGAAGGATGGACTTAACTATCTTGAAATATCAAGCACTTCAAATATATTCTTGAGCAATTTGCCTTTATCTTTTCATTTTTTTTTTCAAATAAAAGTGGCACCTGGATTTATCGCTTTCATTTTGTTCATCCATTCTTTTAGTATTTAAATATAATATTTTCATAACTTTTTAAATGGTTGAATATCTCAAATTTTCATTCTGAGACTTATGAACATGCAAAATACACTAGAGCATCATTTTTATTTGTATTAGCCATAGTGATGTTTAGGGATTATGCATAGTTTTCAATTTTTAATGAGCTCAGTGGTTTGGTTTTTTTTTCATGTTTGTACTAGAGTCATATGAATATTTATGATTACAAAAAAAAAAAAAAATCCTAATGTGACTGATATTATCCTATTTTTCATTCAATTATTCAAATTTATTTTGGAGTTAAAATTAAAAACTTTAAGTTTGACAATACGAAAGAGTACTTAAATTATTCTTTAATCCCCTACTTTTTATGAAAAGAAGGTATCATTTAGGAGTCATCGTTGTATAGGCACCCAATAAAATAAAGGCCAATTAATATCATTTGAGCATTATTTAGGGAATGTTCCAAAAACCTATTACAGGATGTTATCCTTGCCGCAACTTGTATGTCGCAACTTGTATGATAAGTAACTGACTGCTATTTTCTTACGGTATACCTAGTGGTTTAGGATTTAAATATTGTAATTTTGAGAATATATTTTATAAAATTTAATCACTTACTTTTCCACTCCCTCTCTTTATTTGCCAGATATTAATGCAGGTGCACGTATTGTTCAAGTAATATAGGATTTTCTTTAGTCCTGAGTATCAATCCCACAGGGATCCGCAGAAGAAATTATTTTAGTTGAAGTTCTAGTTTACTACTATAAGGTCTTAGTTTGGAATGTCGATAAAGGTGGTTTTACTGTCACTACTTCTAAGTTACAATTTTAAACATGTTAAAACTTATCTAGAGCAAACAATAAGGTGAAATTCAAGATTGATAAAAAATAGTTTTCTCTTGTGAATAATTAAGTAGGTTGTAGGTTTGAAGTTTAAGAATGTAAATAAAGTAGTGAAAAAAGGAGGATATATCTATTTACTCTCTCCCGACTTATTGATACGATTAGTTCACTAATTAGTTATTTGCTTTTGGCAAATGTGCCAGTTGGTGCCACATATAAGCTCCCCATAACTGCATGCCCTGTTTGTCACTCAGAAAGCTCTAATCTAAACCTCCCAAAATACTTATCTCCTTAACTTTGCACAGTCACCTAACTACCAAGTTTCATAGTTAAATGGACAATGTGAATATTTTCATGTTGATTCACCACCGCTCATGGTCAAGTCAAGTGGGTCACAACAAGTTTTAACAAATCTTATGGCCGGTTAGATATGTAAATTAAGTTTAGGAGAACATTTATCACATATGAAATTAAGATTTATTCTTAAACTTCAACACCCTACACTTACTACCAAATCATCACAAAAGAAAAACACAGGATTTTAACTCACAATGCATAGTAGATTCAATAGAAGACTTCATGAAACAAAGCAATTTAAACTAAATAAGTGATTTAAAGGATCGCAAGACAATCAAACAAATTCTACTTTAGTAAAACAAGTTCACTAAATACGTGTTTACTGGATTACCATGCAATCATAACATACAATACTTAACTTTAATCTCTTTGAAATCCTTCCACTGAAGTACTCTACTCCTCCTTACAATTGTTGATACAATCCCTTACAAATGCTCTCAAATTCTAATACAAATCTCTCTAAATTAGTGGAATCTTACTTTTAATATGGATTTCCTGAAGTCCTTGGGGAGTTCCCCACCTTGGAATTTCATCCCCAAGTCCTCAAATGACAGAAAATCCCTCTTTCTATCGTCCCGAATCTCTAAAAAACTCGCAGAAAATTGCTCCGGAGAGTTTTGGCTCCTAGGAGCGACTTCCTCTGTCGCCTAGGGAAATGAACTGACCCCTATGCGCCTAGGCGTCACCTTCTTTGGATTGTTTACGGAGTTCGATGCCAAAGCGCTAAAGGCTTGCGCCATGGCGCCAGAAGCTGGCGCCTAGGTGCCAGTTCAGGTCCAAGCTTCATTGCTCCAATTGCCCCATTTTTGCTCCAATTCACTCCAATTGCTTTACCTAAAAATATCTTACTTTAAAGTGTAATTTCGTTCATAAATAAATATAAAAAGTAAAGAAAATTAAGCATGTCAAGAAGATATTTCATTAAGCCATCTTGATGAAGTTTAAAATATAAATTCCTTATGGTGTGTTTTTCTTAATTCCATCTTCATCATATTCTCAATTAGACTATACGTATGTTACTTGGGTATTCTTGCTATCTGTTTGAATGGAATTTTCAAACTGTTGATTTGAATTTTTTAAAAAGAGCTTAGTTTATATAATCATATGTTTAAAGGGAGCTTTTAATTGTAGAAGATAGAGATTTTGGTTACTCAAATTTTGGTCCTCTAGAATTTCTTTTTTATCTTATCTTTTTCCTATTCAAGTTTAAAATGATCTCAACATCATTTAATTCGCCCCCTGAAATTCTTACCACGAGATTTTATCAAGTGTATTTGAGGGAAAAAGCTGAAAGTGACTCGGTGCTTCAAAATACAATTTCACTTAATATTAATGAAGATTGATAAATTTTGATTTTCTTAATGAAAAGGTACATAATCTTTCTATTGTTCTTAGAAATGGTTCCTTTGCACAAATTTTTAAGCCCCTCGGCTCATTACTTGTCAATTAAATATCTTTCTTAAATCCTATTATCTGAAACACTTGAGGCATTATCAAGACATAAATGAAGAAATGCTATGCGTTGAAAAATAACATAAAATTAATTGTCAATTATCCTAAATGAAATAATATAGTAGACTACAAATGGTTTTTACTTTAAGTACGGAGTTGATGGATCTTTTGATGTATATATATATTAATGAAAAAATGAAAAAAATGAAAAAAAAATGAAAAAATGAACACGTACTATTTATGTTATTTTTTTAGCGGTCCTCCATTGGCATCTTGAACAACATGATATGTAGAATACTTTTTTGCAATGACTTTAGAAGAAATTTATATGAACATCCCTCTAGGATTTGAAGTGAAGGGAACAATGATAAGTTGTGCATTCTAAAAAGGCAATATACAACCCGAAACAATCACGATTAACTTTTTTGGGAGATTTACTAAACTAATAAATGAAATATACTATTGACAAATTTAAGGTAATCACGCCCTTTTTATTAAGCAGTTGGAACCAAGGGGAATGCCAATACTTCTAGTATATGTTGATGATGCCATTGTTATTAAAAATAATGAGAAAGAAAAGCAAAATTTTAGATACTGCAGAAGCAGTGAATTTGAAATAAAGAAACTTGAGAGGCTAGTTTTTCCTTGGAATTGAAGTTTCATATCCCAAATAAGATTTTTATTTTCCACCAAAACAAATGTAACAAAACTCTTAAATGAAATTAGAATGTTAGGTGCTAAACTAATTTCTACTCTTGTTGAGGTAGGAGGAACAAAAGAAGAAGCAATAGTTGATAAGTAGATATATCAAAGATTGATAGGAAAACTCATCCACCTTGCTTATGCTATGTCAAATATTGCTTACTAAGTTGACATGGTCAATTACCATATGAATGATTCGAGAGAGATACATCTACAAGCTGTTTATTGTGTGCTTTAATACATAAAAGGTGATCCAAGTATAACAGTGTTATTCTATTGAAATAGCAAACTCACACTAGAAGCCTACATAGATATAGATTATGCATGATTATTGGTGTATAGAAGGTCAACAAAAAAGTTATTCCACACTTTTTAAGGGAATCAGAACATGGAGGAGTAAAAAATGAAATGTGGTGACTTGATCTAATGCTGAATTAGAACCTAGGGCTATTGCTGATTAAGTTAAAAATCAAGTGTGAAGGAGACCGATGAAATTATGTTGTGTTAACATATCGACAATAAATATTGCACAAAAGCCATTTGAACGTCATTCTAAAAAGTATTTGAGATTGACAGAGACACTTCCTCAAGGAATAACTATAAGAAAGCTTAGTTTGTGTTTCTTATGTGCTCTTAAGAAGTCAGTGTGCTATGTTGTTATGGAAGCACTCAATAGAGTAATGTTTCATGAAAATCTTCTTCAAGCTAGGGATGAAAGACATTTATTCTCTAGCTTGAGGGAGAGTGTTGGAACCCACAAATTTATGTCAAGGAGATCGAGATGCCATGGACGTGAATAACTTATTGGGAATATTTGAATTAATTATGTAATTATGTATGGAAAGGATGTTTATTAATGTAGTTGTATATATTTTTCCTTTCTTGGCATACCTTAGTTTCTTTTTTAGAGATTAATCTATATATTATCTTTTATTAAATACTTTGAATGAATAAGAAAGATTCTTATATTTTCTATACTCTTTTTTATTTTTGAAAGAAAGGATATCGTTAGTGTTTTGATGCTGAGATCTTCTTTTGCATCATCCAAATGCAAGATTGTTTTTTTACTTTCTAATTGTGTTATTTTTTGCATTTACTGTCTGTTTTTTTTTTTCTTTTTGAAATTTAAACATTTTTCTTCTGTGTTAAATTCTTTTATAATTGCTTTTTTGGAGAGGCAAATTCTAATCCTTTGTTGAGCCAAATTTGAGACGGGATATCATAGTTTTATTAAAAAAAATTTCATGGTATTTTTTGTGTAAGAAAACTTGAAAATGAAATGAGGAGGCATAAAAAGATTATAAAAATGCAGAAATATGTTATTATCTCGAAACATTGATCAAGTTAAATGTATAATGATAGTTTAGATATTAAGCAGAAAATAATGATAGTTTAGTTATTAAGCAGAAAAAAAGATGTATAAGATGGTTAATGTAAGAAAGGGGACATCTGGAAACATTGATCAAGTTAAATGTATAAAAAGTTAAAATAATAAGGTGTTAATCACAAATTCGCAAGCCTCATGGAAGTTGTGGCTATGTTTTTTGAGAAATTATTAAATGAGAGTTTTAAGGGTAAGAATCATAAAATATATTTTATTAATCCAAAATCATGAAACTCAGTCAATCTACAGATGTGTAATGGTGAATGCTTAGATTCATATGGGTTATCTAGCAAGATTTGGAGAGTTATAAGCGATATTAGAATAGTATGGTTAACAAGCTTTTTATTGGAATCTTAAATCTTAAGTTAACACTAATTTTTTTTAAGAAGCAACATTTTTGGCGTTAGTATTAATAAATAAAGGAGATGATGATGATTGTGATAACTATTGGGGAATGAAACCAAATAAGCTATGAGATAGGGTAATGGAATATAAACTTAAAAAAATCACGTCAATATCAAATACTTAGTTTGGCTTTTTTTTTCTAGAAAGATCCATACTAAATTTTTTTTTCTGTTTTTGCAATTAATGAAAAAGTATACAAAGTTAGGAAATAATCTTTATATGCTCTTTATGGATGTTGAGAAGGCATATAATGAAGTGTCATGAAAATTGTTTTGGTGAGCATCAAGAAAATTTATATGTTAAATATATGTGGACGTTATTAAATATGTGTATGATGGATCTTTAACTAGCTTTAGAATTAGTTTTTGGCGACTAGAGAGTTCCCAATTATAGTTGGATTATATTAAGGATCAATGTGAAATCCATATCTTTTTTTTTAGTTATTGGATGGTTATAAAGGATATGCGAAGTTATGAAACTTTTTGTTACTATTTGCAAATGATTCATCTTGACTGATGAGACTGCACCTAAAATGATTGAAATGTTGACCAAGTGAATATATGGTTATAAAATTATGGGCTTAAGAATTATATAACAATGACCACGTATATGTTCTAAAATTTTTATTAAACGAACAATGATGATAAGTGGAGTTACCCTAGAAGATGCATAATAAAATGCTATATGCTCAAATGAGATATTTACGATGTCTGAAGATTTATGGGGAAATCAACAATTAAGTTTGATTAATAAATTATTTCAATGAAAATTTGATGAATAAGAGGAACTATAAAAAAGTAAATTTTTATACAATATTTAATAATAAAAGAGATGATCAAGAATGTCCTTACTATGGAGGAATAAAAAAAGGGAGAGAATAATGGATATAAACAATTTATTTTCATTATGGAGACCTATTATGAAAGCAATTCTTTTTTTAAGTTTTAATGAAAAATTATCCAGAGCAAAGAAATAATTTTTTTATGATTTTTCTAAATATTGGAGGGCATTTAATTGAGTATCATGAAAATTGAATTGGTGCCCATTAAAATAAAAAGGTCTATGTTTCAAAGGCGTGCTTAAAGTATTAACGATATTTATGATAGAATACCGGCTATTTTAGAAGTAATTGTAGAGTAACTAAAAATTCTCCGATTATAAAATCAGGGATTATCATTTTAGTCTGGATTATGTATGTACTTTCAATAAATATTTAAGTGAGTTGTTTTTGTGTAAGCCTTTTTTAAAATAGTAATTGTAAAATAATCAATGATTTTCCAATTATATTAGGATGTCATCAATGATTATCATTTTAGATTCTATTATGTATGCACTCTCTATAGATATTTAAGTGAGGTGTTTTTGTGTATGTCTTTTGTAAATGCCATAGTTAAATTATTGATACTTCCTATCAAACTAAATGAAATATTAGCAAATAAAAAATTGTTTAGATGATTGAGGGATCAGAATTAGTAGAATTAGATTGATTATATAATTTACAATTTTAGTCTTTATAATATTAACAGTTATAAATTTATATTTTTAGATGATAAAGTACATAGGTGTTGCAGCATCAAGTATTATTATTTATTACTATAATATCTAATGTTAAAGTTAGTTAAAATGAAGAATTATCTCAAGAGAATTAGGCTATAAGATAATATCATGGAGAATTATTAATAAGTTTTATAAAATGTCAATTAGGCTGTTTATGTTTTATGGGATATAGTAATGAGGAATAAATAAGTTGCTAATATTTGTGCTAGGTGCGGTTGAATCAATGCTAAGATATATGTGTGGCAAAACTAGGTAGGTTAGATTAAGAAATGATTATATTAGAGGAATGGTTGATGTCAAAGTTGAATTAAGTGATCTAGACATGCACAAAGATGGTGGCAAAATGCGGCCATTATATGGGTAGAGAAAATAAGTGCTAGAGAATTTTTGAGGAAAATGTGTACTTCTGAGATAATATGTCACTCAAACAATTTACAACTAATAAGTTTAGCATTTCAGGTTGTGCTTGACAAGAATAAATGAAAAATGAGGATTCTTAATGCCATCCATAAATGGCTGGGATGAATTTAATTATGATGTAATATGATACTATACTGATATTGTCGAGTTCATATAGGTAGAAAATTAGGGAATATTTAAGCAGGTTTCATTTTTTAGGAAAATAATGATATACATGGAGGTATAACTATTAGAGTTAAAGACTTGTATGTTTAAAATAAAGAAATGATTTATGACTACTTGTAAGAGGATTTCTTAGAAATCTAAAATTAAGCTTATAAAAATACTTCTAGGATTATTACGCTTTATGGGTCAAGATATTTAATCATAGAGTAACCACTAACATTCACATTTAGTATAGTTGAATATGAATGTTACGATATGCAACAATTTAGGAAGAATAATTCGAGAAATTATTCTATGAAAGGGAAGCACCAATAAATTGTGAATATTAAATCAATGTGGAAGGAATAAGATTATGCTGAAGTACATGGATATATTATATTTAAATAGATTTGTGTTAAATAGATTTAACACCTTAAGCAACAATCTATTAGAATGAATGGAGAATGAGGAGTTCTTTTCTGAATTTATTTTTGAAATGATGATGGTTTAGATGAGTGTATAACTTTAGAGGGTTTTCAAATGAATAAGTGCCCCATGAGCACTCTACAAGAAGAGAACAACATAATGGTAAATTTTATAAAAATGCAATTATATTTATCTTAAAGTTAGACAATTGAGAATTGATTGTTTGCTAAGTACAATTTAAGTATAGTTTTAATAATGCAAGTGCAATGCATTAGGGTTCTTGTATAGTTTTTATGATGTTAAGTGCAATGCATTAGGGTTCTTTTTTGTAAAATGTTATGCAAAGCAATATTTTTACCAACTAATGCATTCTTATATATATATACACACACACACATGGCGCATTTTAGGGTTTTGCTTTGGTAATTTTAGAGCGTTTTATGGCGCTCTCTTCATTTTGCTTCTCTCAGGCTGGTGAGATCCTTCCTTTCTACAATCTCCTTGTTTCTTTCTTTGTTTTCTGCTGGTGTTTTCTCTGTTTGCTCTCCTAGGGCTTTGATGGAGCGAAGTTATGTCGCGGTCGTTTCTGCGGGTATTGACCCTGGATTTGGCATCGGTAAATCTTGCATTTTTCCTCAATCATTTCATGAATCTCCCGAAGTTGGTGGTGATTATACTTTTATCAAGAAGCTTGGACAAAAAAATGGGAATCCTGCTCTGTTTCTTTCTGAGGTGGAAACTGGTATTTTTTCTTTCTTCTGTCGATTTGCTCTTGTGGGAAAATTCCTTTATGGCCATCTGAAGCTTGAGATTATCCGTAAAGAATTTGGATCTATGAAGCTCACGGGTAGTTGGAAGGTTGGTTTACTTGATGGTCGTCATATTCTTATTCAACTAACGACTGATGCATATTACACTCGTATATTTGCCCGAAAGGTTGTCAAGATTGATAATTACTTTATGAAAATCTTGAATTGGACTGTTGATTTTGATCCGAAATTGGAGTCCAATATCCTTCTTGTATGGATTAGATTCCCGGGTTTAAAACTACATCTTTTCAATTATGAAACTCTTTTTTCCCTCACAATTGCCGACGATATGCCACTCAAGGTTGATAATCCGACGCTTGCTCTTACCAGACCCTTTGAGGTTTGTGTTTTAGTTGAAAAAGATATTACCCAACCTTTTCCGGATGAGGTTTGGATTGTATCCTCTCACGAGGGATATTGACAAAATATTGAAATAAAATCACTCTCATTATTGCCCTCATTGTAGTATGTTTGGTCACAGCTTTACTACTTGCTATCGTTCGCGTCACCAACTAAGGTCAGGCATTGAAAAGGTCCAATGGCCAGGTAAACAGTCTAATCCTACTAATGAGGGGTTAACTGTGGTTCAACAGGGAAACTCCTAGGTTGCTTTTGGTGTTGAACTTGCTGTTGTTTTGCCTTCTACCGTTTCACCTGATGTACATCCCACCTCCCTACCCAATACAAAAACTGTAGTTGGTGATTTGCCTGATGCTTTGCCACTGGATGGAAGAATTCCTGATGATAATCCTCCTATTCAACCTATTGTTTTGTCCATTGATGAACAAACTACTCGAGCCATTGTTAATGTTTTGATGCAAGGCCTTGTGAACTCTCACGGTACCACTACTCATGCTATTACTCTCTCACCTGATGATGCATGTTACATTGATGGTGCCCCTCAAGTGAGGGAACCGCAAACCTCACATCATATGGAGTATGCTATGGCAGCCCTCAATGCTTTAGCAGATAAGTGGCTTTTTCAAAAATCCAGTAAGAAAAAAGGCAAGAGAAAAAATGATGAAACTCCTCATATTCAGGAAGCCTCTGGTGCAGAGGAGACGATTCATACTTCATATATCCTAGAACCTACCATTGCTGCAAAGGGTGACAATCTTTGTACTGTGGCTCTACCACCTCGTCAGACCGAGCAAGTTGTTATTATTAGTTAGGCGCAAATGGCTCGTCAAATTATACGTGTCCAACAATTTGTCGACCAACACACTGATTAAATGAGTCAATCTTCAAATGAGTCAATCTTCAAATGAGTAATGACAAGTTTACACATCCAGGAGGAAGAAGGGCCTACTCGAGCTCAGGAACTTAATGGATGACACATTGGTTAATTCGGGTAGTGGCACAAAACTCAACAATTTGTTAGTTGGTTCCCTTTCTAGAACTAGGTAGAGGTAGGACTAAAGTGGGTTGTTCCCTAGTAACTTGATTCTGCGATCTGGATTTTTTTGGATTTTTGGGTATACATGTATTTTCTTTTTTGAGACTTTTGTTTGTTGTATACCGTGTAAGTATGGTGCCTTTTTGGATCTTGATTGAAAGGGGACATTACACCACCAGATGTAGAAGAAGTCTAACTTAGCTCTCCTCACAATGGTTATTGGCAAAAAATCATTATAGAACAAAAGCCTTACTATTGCAAGTACTGCAAGATGTTTGGATACCCGCAAGATAAATATTTCAGATTGCACCCATAGTTGAGAACCAATAGTCAAAAGTAGAAACATGTTGTTAGTACACCCCACGCGCCTGAATGCGGTCCCAACAAACCTGAGGAGGGATTCACCAAAAGACAATAAATGGTGTCTGCCCCTTGGAACCCTTCTACTGACCATAGGATAATTTTCGGACCGAAAGTCAGGATAGCCCCACAAATCCTATTTAGAAATCATTAGGTGCAGAGGTGACAATTCACACTTCACATACATTGGAACATATCGTTGTGAATGTCTTACTTTCTTTCTACTGCGGTTCTAATATCTAATCATACCGAGGATCACATAAGCCATTCTTCAGTTGAAGAATGACAGGTTTACACTTCTCGGCGGAAGAAGAAGGTTGGGGACACACTCCAA
>NEWO01000062.1:403726-444350 GCA_003013225.1 Phalaenopsis aphrodite
CCGACCATCCTTAGCTGTTGCTCGCATCGTCTCTGTTCGAAGCCGACAAGTTCGAAGTCGTCTTCCTCCTCACAGAAGCCGACATCTCTAATCGCGTTGGCGTCGTCTCTTTCGAAGTCGACAGTTTGAATCACGTTGGCGTCCTGCGTCGCCTAGCGTTTCGTTCCTTCCTCCAGCGTTGTGCCTGCGTCAGTCTGTTTGTGTCGATTGACAGGTTGCTGAAGAAATGACTTCAGGACGTTCCTACGCCGCCGTCCTCGCCAGTGATAACCCCGTCTCCGCCCATCTTTTGAATATGTTTTCGCAACGATACCACGACAATTTTGCTCTTGGCTTTGAAACCAGATTTTTCAAAAAAGCTTCCTGTAAAAACGACAAACCTGCAATCTTTCTCATTGAGGCAGAAATCTCCATCCTAGCTGCGCCTTGCCGACTGTTCTTAGTAGGTAATTTTTTTTATGGAAACTCTAAACTTGAGTTAATTCGAAAGGAATTTGAGCAAATGAAACTGAAAGGGGGTTGAAAGTTCGGTAAATTGGATGGTCGTCACATTCTTATTCAATTATCAAATGACGAAGACTACACTCATTTATTTGCGAGAAGAGTTCTTCGAATAGAAAACCAGGTGATGAAGGTTTTAAAATGGACGGTGGATTTTGACTCTCGTACTGAACCTCCTACCATTCATGTTTGGTTGCGCTTCCCAGGTTTGAAGATTCACCTTTTTTATCAAGAGCTTCTCTTCGCTTTAGCGATGGTATATGGTAAACCCCTCAAAGCTAACAGACCTACAGTGAATCTGACTTGGCCTTCATAAGCCAGAATTTTGATAGAAATGGATATTACTTTACCTTTTCTAGGAGAAATATGGATTGACACACAACATTAGAGATTTTGGCAGCAAGCAGAACTTGAACAGATACCACTTTATTGTACCCACTGCCGTATATTTGGACATTCTCCTTCTCAATGTTATCAGTTGCATCCGAATTTAAAAACTTCAAGTAAAAACGCTTCTGGATTTGCTCCACCTCATACATGTCCCTCATCCGCTCCTGAGTGTATTCCACAGACTATTGAAACACTGGTTGACATGATGTCACCTCCCCCTCCCACTACCGGAGACAATACTGTCTCTGTTCTTCCGACTGATATATTGGCAGATGGTTTACTTGAGTCTGATAATCAGGATAGTATTGAAGCTCCACATCCCCAAGATGCATCAGGTGTTGAAGAGACATGCTTACCTTCTCTTCAAAATCAGAATGTTATTACTGCTAATCAGAAGCTGGGGGCTCATTCTCTCCTACATGCCCAACAAATGTTTACCACACCGATCAGATGAGCCAGTCTTCGGATGAGGAATGACAGGTATACACATTTAGAAAGAAAAAGAATAATGGAAGTACACCCCAGCTTGGGAACTTAATGGATGATACTCTAGAAACTTCAGGTAATGAAACGATATTTAGCAATTTGTTAGCTGTCTCTGCTCCTAGATCCAAAGACAGGCAAGACCAAGTTGACTCGTGCCTAACAGCTTATTTCTTGCAAGTTTTGCTTTTCTTTTGTTTTATCTATGTTTCATCCTCTTAGGATGCTAGTGTCTGAAGTATCGTGTATGTATATATATATATATATATATATATACATATATATATATATATAGTTATTTAATAAGAAAACTTAATTCTCATAAAGTAATAATATTTTAGCAAATATAATGAATCATTTTCTAAAAATATTTTTTAACTTTTTGAAAGCTAAAATAACATTATTGATACGAGTGATGAAGAAATGTGAGAATCTATAAAATTCGTTAATATACTTGTGAGATTGATTGACTGGTGGTGCGAGTCAAAAGTTTTGTCGAGTAAGAGACGGTATGGAGTGGGGGTATCATGAAGTATTATGCATCAGAAAAAAATTATAAATAAGAATCTTCATACAACAAAAACAAAAATTACTGAAAATTGTATTAGAACTAATGAGGGGAATGATAATAAGAGAAGAATCATCACAATCATTTATAAGCAACTAGCTCTAGTAGCAGAGGATGGAGAATCAATGACTAATGTCTCAATTACTACGAGAAATAGTAAAAGGAGGTAAACAATTGTGTTTAGTTATTATGGCAAATGTTGAACCAAATGAAGAAATTTGAACTGTGATTTCACTCCAAGCAGTAGCTAAGAGCACCACTGTACGACTTGACACACGAAGCAGAGTGATGTACGTGCTTTGTTGCTAGCTTCAGTTTCACAGAGAAATGATATTAAGGTTGGTGTATTGTTTCACTTTGCTCCAAAATTATACTTTTAAGTGCAATTTTAATGACAATGGTGCGAAGATGTCTTTGATTTAGAACTATTTACATTAGAAAAGAAGTTCAGTTGATTAAAATTTTTTGAATTATAGAAGATGCACAAATGAGATAAATTTTGTGGAAGGATTAGGAAGCAAAAGAGAGCCCAATTCTGATATGGCTAGAAATTATGTAAAACTCACATGAATGATAGGAGAATGACAATTCATAATGCTTGAACGATATAATTGAGATATGATGGTGATTTGAAATGCGATGGAGTTTGAAATTTGATGTTATATTTTGGTTTTATTGTTAATTGCTATGAATTCATTTGAGTTAAATGGAATTCTGTCCATATGATTTTTAATATTTATTTTCAACATTAACAAATAGAAAACATGCTAATTCCATTTAACTTCACAAGCCAAAAAGCTATTTGAATTAGTGATAGATTACGTCTTTTCTCCATTTTAGGGCTTATTGTGTCTACGTGATCAATATTAAATATATTTGTTCTTTGTGGCCAAATTGTGATCCCAATTATACCGTTTTGCTATTTATGTGTGGGTGTGGTCTTGTGTTGCTTTCGTTTTTGAGTGTGCACGGCTCACCTTCACAATTCATTTGCTTTTCATTGTGCCTCGACAATGCTTGCATATGATATGGATTTTTTTGTATAGAATAGTTTTAGTTCTATTGTTCTAACATTGGAAGGATGAGTGGTTACCAAAATTTTTTTGAATTGATTAATAGCATGCTTAGGGCCTTTTCTTCTCTTTTATGTTAAAGGTCTTGGTTCAGTTTTCTATTATTCTTTTGGTTTATGATTTAAACTATGAAAGTTATTGTCATTAGCACAGAATTTGACACCCATTCTTTATCAGAAATTCAGGCATCTCAAAATTTGCATTGGAACCTTATTCTTGTTTCTCTTTTAGCTGGCCACTTAGTTGAAAAGATAAAATATGCACATGTATTTTTATGAAAATTAACGATTTGAACATAATGCATACCTACATGCATATGAATGAATGTAGTTTTGTGCCATTCTCTTATGCGTTTATTCTTCCATGAATGCTTACTTTTTTGCTAATTTATTTAGTTCTTCTTGAATAATCGCTTGACATTGTGTGTTCTTAATGGTCTTTATCTTCTGCAGATTGCCGGTGGACAGTCTGGGCCTGGAATTGCATGGTCAACCTTTGAGGATCAGGTCACTTTTCCATTTGAACTGCTCCTTCTATTTTGTCCAAGGACAAAGAACCCAATGATTAAGAATTACTTGATTTTATGCAGGCTCTTGTTGTCCTCGTTCATGATATGGGCCTTAACTGGGAGTTGATAAGTGATGCTCTCAATAGCACTCTTCATTTCAAGGTGCTGCCATCTAAAGCTAAACGAATTCTTAAAATGTCGACATTTTTATTTAGTGGTCTCTTTTTTTTCCTTCTATAATTGTTAAAATTGCCTCTGAACACTACTGAAAATTTTGAGGCAGACACGTTGACCTATTTCATATTTTTTAGGACCAATTTAATCTTCTGAACATCAAAAGATGTTTTCGTAGAATTTGCTGGAACATTTGGTTTTTCCATATTGTCTTTGTAATTTTTATTCGTTCTGCTAGGCCTATGTGGTAATTTATGAAAGCTACTGGTGAAAATGTTGGTTGTGAAAGAGTAAATAGCTGGCATAACCATTAAGAGTGAGAAATGGTAATCAGGGAGCTTAAACTACAGCATGTAATTGTTGACAAACTCGTATCATCTGGTGATATATGCCAATTCAACTTCTTTTAGTTGAAAAAATTCTGCTAGTTTTAAAACTATTTTGATGGAGACCGTTTTAGACAGGGACCTTATTGTTTGTGGTGTAATGTATGCTATCAAATTCAGTTTTGGTTTTTTACTTGAGAGTATAACAATGCTGAAAACTTCTTTATTGAGATTCTTTTTCATTTTTGGTGAATTCTGCTTACCTTTTATTATTTCATATGGGTACTAATGTTTTCTATAAGAACCTTGAGCATTTTCATAGGAACCAGTTGATTTTCTTTTTCGCTTGTAATTGAAGGCATTGACAAATTTCTGCGACTTCAAATTGCAGTGTATATACAGGAAACCTATAGATTGCAAAGAGCGTCACAAGTTTCTGATGGATAAAAGTGTCGGTGATGGAGCTGACAGTGCCGAGGATTCAGGCTCGTCTCAGCCTTACCCATCTACCTTACCTGGGATCCCAAAGGCATGGATTTCATAATTTGAAGATTGTATTTTTATAGTCATAAAATACTTAGTCGCTAAAGGCATTTTTCTGTAGACTCTCATACTCCATTTCTATCATTTACTTTTTTATAACAGGGCAGTGCCAGACAATTATTTCAACGGCTTCAAGGCCCAATGGAGGAAGATACTATGAAGTCGCATTTTGAAAAAATCATTCTCATTGGGCAGCGCTTGCGTTCTTGTAGAACTCAGGTCAGTGCTTTGATCATTTCATTTATTTAGTTCTTTTGGGCATTTACATTTTGTATTTGCATGTCTCACGCCTAACTTTTATATTTACACACATAGCACTCAAATATTTAATATCAAATAAAAAATAGCAGTATTACCACTTTTTGAAAGTGAAATACGTTTTTTCATACATAGGTTTAAGTATTTAAATATGAAATTTTAGGTGTGACATATGTAAGGACATAAAAATTGTGTGCTACTTAGGTCAATTTTGCTTATTTTTTTTTCTCTTAGCATCATCTTTAAGAGCAGATTCGGGTTAAAGGGCTTGGTTTCTCATTGTGAAGTTGGGGTTGTAATTATGAGTAAAATTACTCCCCCATATGGGGAAATTGCTGTTTAGATTACCCACTCCCAAGATTGTTGGTGGGAATCTTGTTAAACTTGAGGTCCCATTTTTAGGGAGCATCAGCTACCGGTTATACAAGTGCAACATATAAATAAAAACAGCATATACAAATTAAACTCATAAAATGTGCAGCATGATTTTG
Source organism: Phalaenopsis aphrodite (assembly GCA_003013225.1). Lineage (NCBI taxonomy): Eukaryota > Viridiplantae > Streptophyta > Magnoliopsida > Asparagales > Orchidaceae > Phalaenopsis > Phalaenopsis aphrodite. The sequence continues at coordinate 409,042 of NEWO01000062.1, forward strand.
TTTGAAAATTTAGGCCTTCTGAGCTACATACACCATATTAAAAAAGATTGAAGCAAAAGAAAAAAACTTGTAAAATGTGTGCATAGCTGTCTTTCCTAATACCGGTCAAGTCAATTATTCAGAGTTTCATGATTAGAATTTTCTATTATCCATGACTTCTTACAAACTAACATTGTTTATAAACAGTAATAAGTTGCATTGTGCCCCAGTGCGTGGTTGTGTGCTTTGAAATGATAAGTGGCCATCCTTACTTTTGATGTTAATTTTTATTGCTGGACATTTTAAAACCAAATTTATAGTCAACTCATTTCAATTAATTGAACATTATTGATGAAATCATAAGGGACCCTTGGCTCTTAAGTTTTGGGATTATTATGAAATTATATAACCCAAGTTCAGTTGATCCTGCGTTGGACTATGAATTGTGTGGTCATGCCTAGCAATAGAGCTTGTGAGCTTGGGTTTTTAGGGCCATTTTTTGGCCCGTGAGTTTAATTTTTTTACCATATAAGCCCTTATAAAAATTTCACTTGGTCATCCTGGAAAGCTATGTATCCTACCCCACTTAGTGGGATAAAGGCTTGTTGTTGTTGTGGTCACCCTGAAAAGGCCAGTTGCCCTGTGATGTGTTAATAGCACTTATATTATGCATTTACATTTCTACAGTTTCTTCATCTTTTCATTTTGATTTTTTCTGTTTATGTTGTTTGCTGTTTGCCCTTCTTCAGCTTGTTTGCTCTGGCGTGCTTTTCTGCTGTGCTTTATTTATTGTTTAACTAATGCAAATACCTTTTGTTTTTGTTTTTTTTGTTTGCAGGATAATAAACAACTGATACAAATAACTCCAGTTCACAGTTCTCATCTTTTGGCTCTTTCTCAAGCATGCCCAAACAACTTGTCTGGAACAATTTTATCGTAAGATCATTTGCATTTAATACATTTTAAGTATTTTTATATTACCAATCCTTCTTGTGCCTCCTCCCTGGTTAATATCTTCTACCTTCTCATCTATTTCTCTTTATTTTGTTTTATGTGATACAGGCCAGTTGATCTTGCTGATGCAGTGAATTCAAACACAGATTCCGTTGCCCTTATGCATCAAGGTTCTCATACAAATGGCATCGTAATTCCAGGTCACCAGGCTTCTTTGGCACCAGTTCTTTCCACCTCATCCACAAACGCCATGCTGCAGGGCTCTCCTAGTATGGTTTTAGGTAGTGGTCTCCCACCACCATCTCCATTGCACGCGCCACCACGGTAAGTTGTAATCACTTGGCTCAGTTTTTTTTTTATTTTTTATCATATTAACTATCACATAGTTATGGAAGATTTAGATACATACCACTCAATTTCTATGTATTTAAAAGTTAAACGGTGGTAGTTTGATGTGATATGAAAGGTTGGGGTGGTATAAATGCAAAATGTAAAGTTTAGGTGTTTGATACGTAAATCCATAGGCATCGGGCGGTATGTATGTAAATGTCCCAATAGTTATTCACTGTGGTGCAATCACTTCTGCAGAGATTCACAAAGATATGGTGTGCATAGGTCTTCTACATTACCGGTTGAGGATCAAAAAAGACTTCAGCAGTATAACCAGAACTTTTCTGGTAGAAACGTGCAACAATCGGGTATTGCTATGACGAATGCTTTGCCTGTTGGTGTCGATCGTGGTGTTCGGATGTTACCTGGCGGCAATGGCATGGGTATGATGGGCGGGGTTAACAGGAGCATGTCCATGCCTCGGACTGGTTTTCACGGCGTTAGTGCGGCGGGCATGCTTAACATGGTTTCCCCTAATAATATGCTCTCAGGCAATGTTTCTAGCCCAGGAAGCACAATGTTAAGGCCACGTGATGCTTTGCAGATGCTCCGAGTGAGTTAGATGTGATATTTAATTTATGATTATTATTTATTGATGTCTTTTATTTGTATAATTGATGGCATCCTTATTGGCCTCATAATTAATATTTTAATTGGCTTTTAAAATCCTTAATTACTTTCAATTTTTTTTTCACTAAAAGATTAGCTGCGTAGTTATGGATCATAGAGTAGTTTCTGCTCCGTTCAGAAGTGGAAGTTACATTCGTATTTATCATCTCTTCTGCATCAAAATGTTAATAACTATTAAATACTGGGAAGGATTAATGAGCAATGTGTGGCACGCAGTTCTATGTCATGTAATTTTAAATACCTTGCACTTTTGCAAAATCTGAATATCTCTTTGTTTGGATGTTATTTAAAAATGATTGTTATTTAGATAACAATGTTATTTGAAATGTAATGTTGTATTTCAAATATTATGTGTTCGGTTTAATGCCATCTCACTTAAGAAATGAAATGGTATTTAGAATAATTAATGGTGATGAAGATTTTTCAATTTCAAAACTATCATTATTGTGGTAATCTAAGTAGCTTCCAATCTGGCCATTTGTTGGATTATGTTAATCTTGATTAGAATTTTTTTCAAATAATCTTGATGTGAGAGATATCATCAAATTAGAAACCTTTTATCATAGATGGCTTAACATTATATCATAGAAAACTTTAAATGAAACAACCCCCAAGTACTTGTCCACCTATTCCGTTTGATTTACCTTTAGCTCTTTTATTATACTTTAGCCACTTGACACTAGAAATATGTGTATTTATCATAATTTGTAGTTAAGATTTTAATCCTTATTGAAAACACGGTAATAATTTATACGTTGAAAGAAATTTAAAAGACTATGTTGCTAAAGTGCAATCACAGCATATTGCCATGTTATAACTCCATAAGATAAATAATGCAGTAAAGAATCCTCTCTTAGTCTCTTTTTTTTTTCTCTGAGAGAATGGATTTAATTCATTCTCTTTGTTATTTTAGTCTCTTTCTATTATATTATGTAGCAACCAAGCTTAAATATCTAAGCCAAGATGTTCTTTTTTTATTCTAAATACTAAATTATTTGTCATTCTTCAGAAGTCAGCTACCCGAAATGTTGATTGTTGTGCGCAAAGATGTTCTCTCTTTTAAGGTAGGTGATTGATTAAGGAACTACCAGAAGACCCGGATGCATTTTTTGGGTTAAGAATACCATGGAACCTTCATCACATTTGTTGAAATTTTTTTTGTGCAGATGTTTTGCAAATATTTTCTCTTACTTTTTTCTCTCTTTTTTTCCTCCTGAATTTTCAACATTTGTTTTATCTAATTATATTTTTGGTGCATCTTACTATCTCTTATTGCGCATATCCAACCGCCTAAGTTTACTTCCCTCTACCTTATTTACAACAGATTTTATTCCTATCTTATTAATATTGTTTAGTGCTAATTTAGGTGTTAAACCTATCTTGAGAAAATTTTGATGTGCAATCTTCCATCCAAGCTAGCTTTTGTCTAATTCCAATCTTCTTAAGTGTCTTTCAAATTTAATATTATATACCCATTTTAATGCATCTTCTTCCTTTTATTTTGCGTGCTCAAGCTCAAATCATACAATTATATTTTCTTTTACATTCTCTTTAATGATGCTATTTTGACCACCATTCTCATAAAATTAGTTCTAAATCTATCCTTCTTTTTTCTGCCACACATTAATCTTAGTATTTTAGTTCTTGCAGTGTTTTATTTTCCTATAAATGACTTCTTGATTATTGAACACATAGATCCATTCAACTTTGCTGGCTTTATTTCATTTTTATAAAATTTAACTTTTAAGTCTATATATGATTTTCTAATGTTTTAATAATCTTGAGACGCTTCTTTATTTTTATCATTCTCATTTTAATTATATAAATTAAATCTTTATCTTTTTCTCAATCTTCATTGTAATAAATCCAAGATATTTGAGCATTTTATCCCTGATATCACTTACTAGTCAAGTAGTATCGGCTGATAATTACTAATGTCATCCGCTAAAACTACATTCATTTTCTGGACCATGGAACTTTCCATATTGCTTGATTATTTGAGTTTGTTTTAACCTAATTTTCTGTGTGTAGTTTAAACCAATATTGTGAAAGGTAAGCAGGCACTTATTTAGTTGTTCAAGTGAGGGAAGGTGAGAGCTTTGTATCTTGTACACCTCCCAAGCGGGAACCCTACTTAAGGCGCATTGCTTTGGATGAGAACCTTAGCTTTAGTTAGCATGTAGCTAGTTGAGCTTTTTAACTTTTGTTGGAGATAGTGTTGGAAATACTTAAACACAGTAAAGAAGGCAGTTTTTGAAAATCATTGTTTAGTGTGGGGTGATTTGAAAGTTCAATTGCACTTGGAGAAGTAAGATCTGATTAAATTAATGTGCTGTAGCTTTGGTTTCTTGAATAATATATTTTTAGTGATTAGAATCTATGGAGATTGAGCTGCTTATAAGTCTTGTGAGAGAAAAAGAGTGGATGCTGAAGAAAATGAATAGATGATGGTGAAGAACAATATACATACTATGAACATAAGTAGTTTAGATGCTCTCCGGTGTAATTTATGCTCAATAATTTATTTAACAATGTTTTGGAGCTTGGGTGCATTGAAAACATCAATGTATTAAAATGAGGAATCATAAAGGTTTCCCTTAATTGTTGGGATAAAGCTATTGATGAATACGGTTTACTTCCTGAACTGTTTTCTCTATGTTAGAATAAACATTCCCATCTGCTTAACCTGTAGTCATGCTTTACATATGTGACATGGATCCATACTCTTTGCCAAACGGCTGTCTATATTGTCAAGAAGGCCCTGTATTTTTGCTAGAATGGTTTTTTGGATCTTGCTATTTTAGTATTTTCCTCAATAAACTCCTTACGTGATATTAGAGGGGCAGTGAAAAAAATTATAAAAGGGCAAACCAACAAATGATCATGTTAGAGGGATGGTGGGGTGGCTGCTTTTGAAGATAAAATGGTTTAAAATAAACTTAGGTCTTGGCATGCATAGCGAAAGGTAAAACATGCATGATGGGTAAATAAAATTAGCTTAAATGATTTGGGAGAAAAGGAGCAGGCAGACGTTTAACATGGACAGAAGTTGTGTAAAAGAATTGTCCGAAAAGTGTTTCACACTGCATTCATCATTTAACATGAACACTTGAAGCATGCAGATTTATATATTTGTCCCAAAATTGTCGTTGAACATGACTATTGGCAATAGTTATTGTGATGATGAAACTATGTATTCTCACCATTATTTTCTTTGAATTTCTTATCTTGAAAAGCTTGTCCATGTCTTGAAAAAGTGAATGCTGCTTACATATTTTTTCCACATTCTTCGCCAGATTTTGCCTGCCTTTGCTGAACTTCGATGCACGTGACCTGCTTCTTGCCATATTTAAGAATCTATTTATCTTCTGTGATGCGTTAATCTCTTTGCCTCTTACATACTAAACATGATTGACTAACGTGTTAGATTTTGGCACAAATATTTTCTTTTGTCCGAGCAAATTATGATGTAATTATTCATGAATTTACCTTCGTCATTACCCTGAATATTAGTTAACAATTTTGTGTAGCCTGGTCAGACTACAGATGAAACTAGGCAGATCATGATGCAAGAAATTCAGCTGCAAGCCTCACAAGGCAATGCTCAAGCAATTGCCCCTTTCAATGGTATGAGTGGCTCATTTTCCAATGCATCAGTTCCTCCCCCTGTTCAGACAATGCCACTGCAACAACACCAACCACATCAGATTCCTCAACAGCCTCATATCCTTGGGAGCCCTAATAACTCTCTCATTCAAGGAACCAACCACTCAAGCTCACAGCAGCAGGCATATATCCGCTTTACTAAAGAGAGCCAGCTTCAACAACGGATTATGCCTCAGGCACAGCATCCATATTCTGGTTCCTCTGCCATCTCTCCCATGGAAAACAATTCACAGTTCCAACAGCAAAACCAGTCATCTTCACCTGTAAATTCAGTTCCTTCATCCCAGACACAGCATACGCAGCAACCAATGCCTCGCAACCCTCAAACCAGCAGCACGGTGTCAAGTCAGATTATAAAGCAAAGACAAAGGCAACAGGTTCAACAACAGCAGCAGCAGCAGCAACCAAGGAATCTACAGCAGCAAAAGCAGCAGGCACAACAGGGTAAACTTATGAAGGGATTGGGCCGGGGAACCATGTTGCTGCAGCAAAACCTATCAGTTGATGCCAACCAAGGTGGTATCCGTCCAACAGTTTCCAGTAACCAGGCCTCTGAGAAGCTTCTGTTGCAACAAAATCAGGGCTTTAGTCCTGTAAGTGCAGGATTAAATTCAAATCTGCAACAACCTTCGATCTCTCAACAGCTGTATTCCCGTCCACATCCTCCACAATCAAAGCAAGTTGCATCTATGCCTTCTCATCCTGATAACAATCAAGCTTCCATACGGGCTCCTTCAACTCATTCCATACGAGCTGTCCAGCATTCGGTTCCAGCAACACCTCCAGCTACCCAGCAGCAGCAGCAGCAGCGACAAGCAAATCAATCACCAACAAACATGCAAAGAATAATGATTCCACAGAGCCGTCAGTCAAGTCATGATGGTAGAATACAGTCCATTAATGAACCAGTCCAAGTGAATCAAACGATTCCATCTTCATCACTTCCTAAAACTTCAGATTCTTCTAGCCTGCCTGGTGTTATTTCATCAGGAGTTCACTGGAAGCCAGAACCATCCTTCGAAACATGCACAACGGGTGAGAAAGTTCAAATAGCTGCCATTCCACAGGAAAACTTTACTGGGAATGATGCAATGATACCACCTTCTACACAAGGTTTAGGGCAGAGGCAGTTATCTGGTAATATCTCTATGCATGTGCATGGAGTTGGGGGTCAATGGCAACAACAGCAGCAGCTTCAGCCAACACCTCTAACTCAGCAGCAGCATCGGCAAGGCGTACAAGGAAACTTGTACACACGGTCTTCAAACACAGGACCATGATGATAAAAAAAATGCTGGTCCTTGAAACATGAAGCTGCTCGATCAGCTTTTGTAGAAGTATTGTACAGGTAAAGTAATCTTAAGACTACATAGAACTCGTGCAAGTCTGCTTTTGAGCATTTTTGTTACTCCTTATCGTGTTTTGAGCATGAAGGGTCTCCTCCTAAATTGCAATAAAGCAGGAATTAAAATTTTGAGGGAAAGAACCTTATAATTAAGTATTTTTTTTCTGAGATTAATTTTTATTAAAAAAAGCTGCTTAATTAGTTCTCCATGTGTCATCAAAATGATCATTTTTAGTTTTTTTCTTATGATTTCATTTCTAGTCTTTTGCATTCTAGACTTTGAAGGCGGAATCAGGCTCGGCATCCTATTCCTTTAATCGAGATAATCAAAAGAGTATGTATTTTTTAAGATATTCTGATTCGTGTAAATGCTCATTGTATCGACCACTCTTATTTATGACATAATAAGTATCTTTTGAGATTGAATAAGCGACATCCTTTAAATGATGGACTTTATTAATCCAAATGTTTGATAATTCTTTACATTTCTCTAAATACAGATTAGCATATCTTCTAATAGCATTAACGACATATTTGAGGAAAGAGTTTAACTTAATTAACCTTGGTGTATGCTTTTCACCGATGATATCCCTCTTGAGTATAGAAAAAACTTGAATTATGTAGGCCTACACTGGAGTCTAAAGGCCTTCGTTTGAGTAGATCTAAATTGAATACATGGAATTTAATTTTAGTATTAGTAGCTCAAGTGACAGAGTTGTAACTATGAGTGATCAAATCATTTAGGTGTTGTCTAACAACAGATGATATTTATGGTATTCAAATTCAGTAAATCTTGTAAATCCGGATTTACTAAATTTGTATGGGTTAAATCTGGAAAACTGTCTTGCAATGGATTTTCTAAATCCTATAAATCCAGTAAAACTATTTGGCAATTTCTGTTCGAATATAAGAAGTCGTTATGGTTGTCGGAGACATTCGGAAGCTCGCGAAATTAAATCCCAAGCCCCACGAAGTTAAATCCACTCATTCGTGGGATTCATTATATCTGAGATTTACATCCGAAATTCACAAAATCTGAATTTACGTCATCTGGGGATTTATTTTGTCCAAAATGACCGTCCAGCATGATTCCACTTAAATCCTGCATAAATTTTCAGTTAAATCCACGGCCAAACAACCCCTAAAAGGTATGAACATTTTATTTATCTCGGGTCTATTGTTCAAAGTGATGTTGTTATAGATGGTGATCTTATTAATAGAATTCAATTTGGTTGGTTGAAGTGGAGGAATGCGTCGAGACTATTGTGTGATGGAAAAGTATCACTTAGACTTAAAGGAAAATTTTATAAGATGGTGGTGAAACTCGCAATGCTCTATGGCGTAGAATGTTGCCCTTTAAAAGAGAAGTATAAAACAAAGTTAAGCGTTGCTGAGATGAGAATTCTTAGGTGGATGAGTGGCTTGACACTTAGTGACAAAATGCGACATGAATATATCCATGATAGGGTTGGTGTAGTTCCAGTGGAGGACAAAATTAGTGAGTCGCCTTAAATGGTTTGGTCACGTTAAACATCGACCTTCCGATGATCTAGTTAGGAGACTAGATGTAGGGGTATACCTAAAAAGATTTGGGCATATTGTATAAAAAATGATCTTAATCTATTAGAATTAAATGAAAATATGACACTCAATAGGACGTGATGGAGATAAACGATTCATGTGGCCGACCCCGTTTAGTAGGATAAATGCTTGTTATTGTTGTTTTTGTTGTTGTTGTTGTTTTTGTCGTTAAATTCTGTGGAACTTAAATATAAGTTGGTGGAACTTAAAGATTACTCTCAAAGATAAGTTGGTGGAACTTAAAGACAATGAATTTTAAATTTCAAAAAATTGTTGAAAGAGAAATTTTTGTAGCTTGGAAGATAAATTAATTTAATGTGAGATTAAATGGATAATTTGATTATAAAAATTTCCAAGAGGCTTTAAGACATTTTTGAAGTAATCATATTTTGATAATGTAATTTTCATTGTTATTAAATGTGCTATTACGTTAAAGGTAACATGATTGTCTAATGTCTGACTACCCAAGGTGCTAGGTGCACACTATAATATTTCACATATTTTAACTGTGATGAATATTTTGGAGAATATAATATCAGCACAATAAAATATTAAAATATAGTAAGGAAAAAAATAAATTTCGACAAAATGTTAAAAGTTTTAGATAGATATCTAAAATTAAGTTTCCATAAGGTTCAAAGGTTATGTGTTTCTATGTTTAAATAGAAAAATAAAAATCTAAGTTGGTAGCTTTAATAATGTAAGGTTAATCTAGTCTTCAATGATCACTTATATTTTATTTCCCATCTTTAAATTCTGGGGCCATTCATTTTTCAATATGGTTGTGCTCTTTAAAATATAATAAAAGAAGATTATATAAAAAAGACAAAGACTTGTGCTCTTAGTGTCTTGCATTAGGATGCTTACTAAAGCAGTGACGAAGTGTGGCTTGAGAGGTGTTTGAGGCATAATGCCTCGTCACGCCTCGCCTCCTCTTGCCTTGCCTGAGCTCCTAGGAGAGCATTCAACTTGATTTTGATAATACTATGTGCATGCATCCATATATGCAAATATGTATGTATGTATGTATGCTAAAATAAAAGGTATGATTTAGAGGTTATTTCATTTGTTTAAAATAAATATATTTAGTAAACATGTTAATCTTTTTTTTATTTTTGAGAAATTATAAACTACTGTTTACAATGTATTTTTTATAGAGAATTTAATTAAACTTTTTTTCTATTTTGTGTATCATCTGACATTACATTGAATTTTGCTGCCTTTCTTCAACTCTATTTTTTCCCTAAATCATCAATTCTTATTTTTTATCTGACTTATTAACAATTCATTTACTTATATATTTTTTTCATCGAATCTTCAACGAGTATTATTTCTTGCTGGTTTTCTCCTATTACCACTTCCAGATTTTTCCATATTCAATTGGCTATTAGTGACTACTCTTTTTTCTTAAAATTCACATCTCTATAATGTGTATTTAATTCTATAGTTTATAAATGCTGGTTAAAATTTAGAAGTGTCTCAGGAGTTGTGTGCTGAGAGAATAATATTTATACCTGAATGATAAATTCAATATAATCATAATTAAACCGATTATATTGTATGAATCCAAATATTGTGTATGAAAAAATCATTTGAAGTTAAGTGTGGTAAATGAGAATATAAAGGCAGATATGAATGGACAAAATATTAAATGATTATATTAGATAAAATTTTGAAGTGGCATCCATTGAAGATAAAGATAGTTAAAAATAATTTTAGATGATTTGAACATGTATAATGAAGGTAGAAAATGTTTCCGTTAGGTGAGTTGATAAAATTATTTTTAGCAGATTAGAAAAATATAGACATGTCTTATGTTGCATGGATAGAATATGTTCAAAATAATCTATGAAGGTGAGGTTTAATACACCCATACAATACTCAAAAGAAATGAACAAGAAGTGTGGATTATTGTTAGATGATTTGAACACGTATAGTGTGGATTGGTGTTAGCTGATTATATTAGAGAAAATTTTAAAGCGGCATTCCTTTAAGATAAAGATAATTAAAAATAATTTTAGGTGATTTGAACATGTATAATGAAGGTAGAAAAGGTTTCTGTTTGGTGAGTTGATAAAATTAGTGTTAGCCGATTAGGAAAAAATAGAGCATGCCTAAGGTTGCATGGATAGAATATGTTTAAAATTATCGCGAAGTAGAGGTTTAACACATCCATACAATACTCAAAAGAAATGAACAAAAAGTGTGGATTCATGCGTCTACCCCAAATGGTTAGGATAAGGCTATTTATAGTGCTAGATAATGTTTCTTTGTTTGTATAATTTTAATTTTAAGACAACTTTTATACATATAATTTATCCAGTAATTTCTAATATCAAACCTAATGTTGTCACACCATGTGTTTCTCTATAATCAATTAAAAATTTACCATAAGCCTTTCATTCCTGAGATATTTATTTACTAATTTTATTAGAATAATTTTTGCCTCATAGCAGACTTTTGTGGCATAACATCAAATTAATTCTCTAGTAATGTTGTAATTTTTTTAAGAAATTTTTTTCATTTTTCTTTACCTATAACATCAAATCAGTTAAAGATTTATCATAATCCTTTCAGTCCTTGTATATTTATTTACTAATTTTATTAGAATAATTTTTTCCTCATAGCAAAACTTTATGGCATAACATCAAATTAATTCTTGAAATGGGAAACCATTGTTCCTTGTTGTGTGTTGGAGGCGCTTTTACTTGAAATGGGAAACCAATACCAATAAAAAGTTGATCGAATGTTGCGCCTAGAGGATTATTGAATAAATTTGATCCTGTTACTTGAGCTAGACTAGAAATAATTTAAAATTAGACCAGTGTAATTAGAAATTAGTGTTGTAATTAGTAGAATTAGAGCTTATGTAAAAAGTAGGAATGCTTTGGTAACTAGTGATATTGTTATACCATGGAATAAAAGTACCATGGTATGATTACTGCTGGAATTGATAAACTATAGATTTGTCATGAATTAATCATTTGAGCAGTGGATCCTAGTGATCCATGGAATGCATTTCTAGAATTAGCTGACATCCAACAAATAGAATAATGTATACTCCAATTCTTGATTATGCTGTTGAATATAGAATTCCTAGTGAGAAATCACTTAGTGGTAGATCTGGTCCTAGAGGAATTATACCCCATCCTAGTAGACAAAAAATTAGAGTAAACGTAGGTGCTTGGAAGCATAGACTCTTTGTAGCTTGTGATGGAATAGTTTGCTCTTGAATTACTAGTTTTAGAGCATCCGTAAATGGTTTTAGTAGAGTATAATAAAAAATGTAGATGGTTCATGATTATGTTAATTTTTTTCTTAAAAAAATTTATTCAAAATCTTATTTAATAGTTTCTCCATATAAGATTTTAATTTTTATTAATGCTTTTATCTTTAAGTAGTACTTTATTTTATAATGCTATTCAGGCAATCATAATCAATTTTTAGGTGCTTGGTAAGGAGCCAACTATTGTGAGAAAAATCTTGCTTTATGAAAGTTAAATTTAATTGTTTCAGAACTTTGGGTTTGTTTAATGTTTTAGAAAGGTGTTTTTTCTTGTTTTAAATTCATCTTTACAAACTTCCTAGTCATATTTTTTTGTGGAAAAATCAGACTATAAATTAAATTGTCAAAATATAGAGTTTTTAGGCTAAGTCATTAATTTCTAAGTGATAATGTGAACATCATATTAAAATGATTTATAAAAGTAAATTAATATTCCATTTGTTAATAAATAGTACAATTTATCTCCTACTTAATCTTTGATTAATTTATTAAATGTTTAATTCGATTAAATAAGAGTTGATTTTGAGTGACTTTATTGAATAATTGTTATGATAGTAACATATTCTATTTAGTTATGCCATGCTATTAATTATTGAAGTTATTATTCAAGCAATATTATTCATCATAGTTTTCAAGGATGTCTAATTTAAATAGGATGCTTTGTGCAAGGGATGTCTTCTTCCTCACTTGCCCTTTCTAGGATTTGATTATGCTTTTCTAGTTATGGCGGCAGGATCTTCTAGGCTTGGCGCGGTTTTTCTGTTCTCTGCTGTTTTTTCTCCTTCTGGTTCTCACAAGTTCCCTTGTGGTTTTCGGTTTTTGGCTTTGGGTTATAGTTACATTGGTTTTCTGGCTCTTTTGTCGCTCTGTTTTAGTTCCCTGGTTCTACTGGTTACTGTTTCACTGATTTTGGAGACCGTCAGTCATGGATAAGCCTTCTTATTTATATGTTTTGGAAGGTAACAATCAGACGTCCAATCAATTATTCAAACACGAGGCAGCTAAATTAACAGAGCTTCCATGATCAGTTTGAACTTGGGGAGTCCTCAGGTTTCCCCAGGTAAGCTGTGCGCAAGAATGGAAAACCAGCATTGTTTTTCTCTGAAGCTGAAAATCAACAGCTAGCTGACCATTTACAATTTATCTTGTTGGACAAATGGAAGTTATCAAAAAATTTTTTGCTGATTTGAAGCTAGAGGGTGATTGAAATGTTGGTTTACTAGATTGAAGGCACATTATGAAAAAAATTGGAAAGGTGATGGACTACGTTCTAATTTTATCTAGAAAGACTCTATACATAGAGGGAATCACTATGAAAGTCCTCAAATGGACCATTGACTTCAACCCACATGAAGAATCACCAACAGTCCCTATATGCATCTACTGCTCTAAGGGACACTAAAGGGTAAAAAGAACTTGTTTTTAATGATATTTAATTTCTTTATATGGAATAGAAGGGGGCATTGCTAATTCTAATGCTTATAATAGATTTAAAAATTTTATAAGTTTACGTAAGTTACCTTTTCTATCTATTTTGGAGCCTTTGGCGGCTGTGGAGAATAACTTTAGATATTTGAGGAGGGTCGGTATTTTCAACTTTTCTTCTAAAACCAACAAAATATGTTTTCTTTGGAGAAATTCTGTAGATGCGGAAGTACAGGAAAATGAAGTGCAGCTCATCCTTTTAAGATCAAATATATCACTTTCAACTTTCTACTCACCTTTGTATGTGTAGGCTACTGCAAGGAGGATGGGAGATCTTTATGCAATTATATGAAATACTTTTGGGAAACTTGCCAGGAACCTAGGATTTTTGGTGGGGATTTCGACATAATATCTTCCAGCTGTGAGAGGAAGGGGGGCAGGGCACCTAATCAGTATTGATTAACCTTTTTGCAGATATTATTCAAGATCCCCATTTGTTTGACCTGGGTTTTTCTGGTTCTATGTTTATTTGGAGCAGAGGCACTCTTTTTGAAAGGGTGGATAGGTTTCTAGCTAATACTTTGTGGATGGATGCTTATAGACATTATAAAATCCAACACCTATCTAAAACAACATCAGACCACTCACCTATTTTATTGTCATTTGAAGAAACTCCCAAACCTGAGCACACACCTTTCAGATTTTGCAATATGTCGACCACAAATCAATCTTTTTTGGACTTTGTTAGGACTACTTGGATCTGTCAGCAGGTTGGCAATCCATGTTTCATACTTTGGCAGCTTCATAAAGGTCTTTCTAGAGCTTTAAAACAATGGAATTGGGATATTTTTTGGGATTGTCCATTAGAAAGTTTAGCAGTCTGAAGATTTGGTTATTTTGAAAGAAGAGGATTATTGTAATGATAGAATCTTCTTGAAGAGCTCGCATAAGCATATAACAGTCTTATTGATGTTATTAACTTGTAGTAGAACTTATTAAGCCAGAAAGCTACTGGTCACAAATTTGCTGATGGGGATAGAAATACAATGTATTTTCATGCTTTCATAAAAAGGAAACGCATAAATGCCATTGCCAGGATCAAGAACCAAAATAGGGATTGGGTTACTGACAGGAAGGACATTGTTGATGCTGGGATTAACTATTTCCAGTATGTTTTTCTGCTCATAATCAGGGTCTCCAATAGATTAATCTGGAACTGTTTCATGCTAGCAAGATCTTTGTCTCAAGCCTTCATTTAACTGGTACACCAAATGAGGAAGAGATTCATATGGCTGTTATTAGTATTGATAACTCCAAGAGAGCAGATCCTGATAGTTTTAGTGCTCTTTTCTACAAAAGTTACTATCCAGGTTTTTTTCACCGGCCAAGATATTCACAATTATTTTAAATCTTCAGCTATTTCTTTAATCCATAAGGCTCAAACTGCTGGTCATTGGTCTGATTACAGGCCTATTAGTTTTTCTACTGTGGTATGTAAGATAATTAGCAAAATTATTGTTGTTATGATTCAGCCCCACCTCTATAACATAATCAGCCCATACCATGCTGCCTTTATTAAAGGTAGGAACATCACTGACAACACCCTGATCAATCAAGAATTAAATTTGGACGTGTATAAACAATGTCGGGGAAGTATTCTGATTTTGAAGATGGATATTAAGAAGGTTTATGATACCATCTCGGGATTACATCATTAATGTGCTTCATGCCATGGGTTCTCTCATTTAGCTGCTCCTTGAATATAATTTCTCTTCTATAATCATTAATGGTGCAAAGCATGGGCACTTGAAGGCTTCTATGGGGTATCAGACAAGGAGACCCTCTCTCCCCCATTCTCTTTATCTTGGCCTTTGACTATTTATCCATAAGCTTACAAGTGCTATTCTCCAATCATCCCCACTTGTTCTATAGCAGCAAAGCTTACTGATCACTCACTTGGCTTATTCAGATGATCTAATTGTATTCACCAAGGCTTCAAAGCATTTTATTAAGAAGGCGTGTGATGTATTTCAGCATTTTGAGCAGGTGTATGTGATGGTTTTTAACAAGGGCAAATGTGGGTTTTATGTTGGTAAAGCAGATTATTTAACCAGAAGACATTGGATAGTTGATTATACTGGCTTCACTAGGCACTGCTTACCTATATCATACCTTGGTGTTCAAATCAGTAAGGGGAAGAAGTGCTATTTGTTTGAGGTAATCTTCCATAATGTAACTGCTAAATTACTATCATGGGAGAAGAGTTTTCTTTCCTATGGGGCTAAAATTACTCTTTCATAAAAGGTCCTTACCGCTATACCCCTTTATTCCATGCAAATCTCTAAAAATGCCCAAAACTATTGTTCAAAAGATTGGAGAGGTTGTTCAACAAATTTCTTTGGATTGGTAATTCCTCTCAGATTCATTGGGTAAATTGGAAGAAAGCCTGTTAATCATGTGGGTTTGGGCTTTAGGTCCTCTGAGCATCTATGAAGATTAATTTGATGAAGCTTTGGATTAAATTTCGGGCAAATAACTCTCTTTGGGCCATTCTTATGAGAAGAAACGATTGTGGTCAGGCTCACCCTTGGCTTGCACAATTCAGAACACAGACTCAGTTGTTTGGAAGGAAATGATTCACAATAGGGATTTTTTTGAAGATTTTATCCATTGGGATAATGGCAAGATGAGCTTCTTGTTTTATGATTGGACTTTTTTGAGGCCTCTTGCTCATCTTTATGGTGGGCTTATGGACATCAATATCACAGTGGGTGAGTGGTGGACTGATGGAAGATTACTAAACTTGGCAATATTGTAGCCAAACAGGATGTCACCTACATTTGCAGAATTCCTTTTGATCCTTGCAGCAAGGATAAATTGATTTTCAAAGGAAATGTTGAAACTACAACCTCCAAGTCCATTGCTCTAACTCTTCAGCAGCCTCTCTGTCCAGGAATTATAAGTGGCTGTGGAACTCTTTTCTGAAAATATCTATATCATTCTTTACTTGGAGAACTATGCACTCTCTTATACCCACTGATGACATACTCAAGCTCAGGGGTCATATACTTCCTTCCATTTGCCTCTTGTGTTGAGGTGAGGAGAAATCCCTTTCTCACATTTTTCCCTCTTTCTGGTAGACTTTGGAGCTTTGGAGCTATTTTGCTAATTTGCTGAAAGCTGATATGCCTGAGAGGAATTATAATTCTGTTAGGAACTGTTGGCATGATTAGCCTCAAACTACTAATTCTGTTATCATAATGCTCCCTATATTTATCAATTAGTTTATTTGGGTGGCTAAGAACTATATGAAACATGATGAGAATGATCATTGGGAGAGTCCTAATGCAACCTTTTGTATATTCACGCCCATCTTCAGAAGGTGATCAAGCATGGTGGGATTAAAGAAAGTTTTATGGCTGCTCTACATGCTTTTTCCAAGCACATTATCAGACTAGTTAAGACTCTTAGGCAGCTACCTCAGCTGATTTATTGGAGGAAACCTGAGTTCAATTGGATCAAGCTTAATATTGATGGTAGTTTCTTTGGTACTAATGCTGGCATTGAGGGAGTTTTCAGGGATCACACTGGCACAGCATTACTCGTGTTCTAAGTCCCTACATTTGCCGCTTTTCCTCTTCAAGCTGAGGTTGTTCTGACTGCTCTCAATATTGTCTCTTCCCTTCATTAGAGCAACCTTGTGATGGAATGGATTCTCTGATTCTTTGGAAATGTTGCACCTCCTTGAACTCTTCTCATTGGCACATCAAAGGAAATGGCTCAGATTTCTCATTTTCTCCGTGTCCAATGGTCCTACATACCAAGAGAAGGCAACAGACCAGTTGACGGCTTGCCAAGGAGGCTGCTTTATCTCAAATTGTCTTCTTAGATACTTTGCGTCCTACTGCTTTGTCTTTTTTGCTTAAGGGGGATAGGCTTGATGTTCCTTTTGCACCTCTGCACCTCTTTTTAGTAACCTTTACTTATCAATGGACACTATAGGCCTTACCCTTAAAAAGAAAATGTCTAATATAAATATTAGTAAAAGTTTTTTAAGATTTATTCAAATATTCTCTCGTAGACAAGAATTAGATTTTGGAAGAGGATATAGTTTGAAAGTCAAGGCATGGTGGTTAAAATTGTCTCTTGGATACTTTGTTATATTAGAACATTTATAAGTGTTGGGCTAGGCTGTTGAAGTGGATATGACAAAGTTAGGAATGATCGAATCTAAAATTATCATTTTAGATTGTCCTTGCGATTAGAAATTCTAATATGTAACAATTATAGATAACGTAGACTTGGTTGGTTTGGGTTTTTCACCAATAATTCAAGTAGATAGTAATAGTGGGAAAGGAATATGGAAGATAGTAGACTAAAGCCAACCTAAGAGACATTTAAAAAGAAAAAAAGCAAGGTTAAAATCATTTGCAACAGATTACACTCATCTTGTATGATTAACTAGCAATTCATATTACTGATTCCATGTAAAGGATATTGATGATGGTGATTTTATCATTTTTTTCCTTTGACTCTAATTATTGTTTATACTAAAATTTATAGTTTCTCTTTTTTCCTGTTTTTATCACGGCAGATTTACGACCTTTTGCATCTCTATCCATCCCTTTGGATTTTGTATAAAATATTTTGCATGTTTACCAAAGATTTACAACTGTATATTGCACTAAACTATGTGATTCTTATGTCCTGACTCTTTTTTTTTTTTAATTTTTTGACAGTGAATCCCAGGAAATTCAGCTTTGCTTCGGGATCAGGTGTTAGCAATTTCATCTCCTAATTTAAAGATGGTTTGCCACACATTTTTTCTTCCCTTAGCTCCTACAGCGAACCTCCCTCTTTCTAGTCACCCAGGGAAATGCTTCTTTATTGTATTACCAAATTCTTTTGTAATTCGAACTAGTGCTAAATTTTGGGCTTGTTTAGAAATTTTTTTGCCCATGGCTGGGAATATTGCTGAAATTGTCTCTTGGCCATTTCACATAGCGTCAGGTTTTACTAGAACACCCTCCATAAGTCTTTTAATGAAAATATTGTACAGTGAATATTAAGCATTAAATCTCTTGCAAATATGAGTTGATATTAATTGGAGAAGTCTTGCCAAGGCATGGTAGGCCTCTCTCTCTCTCTCTCTCTCTCTCTCTCTCTCTCTCTCTAACTTTCCATCATCACTACTCACAGCTCTTGCATCCATGTGAATTGTGTGGCTGCTGGGTTGGAGCCGTTTTTGAGTGAGTTTAAAAACTAGGAGCCTTTTTTTCTTCTGAACGGGGAAGGAGGGATTTATTATGATTTATTTACCATCGGTCTATTGTTGTGTTGATCTTCTTTTGTGCCTGCAACTCCTCCGTGTGCTAACAGTTAGAGTATATAAATATATATAGATAGATATATTTCTGTTTTTTTAAGCAGACAGTATGATTGTGCAGGATTCGATATTTCAAATGAAATTCTAATTTGACAGGAATTGGTGATTTGTTCTTCATATTTCCATGTTCAGCGGAAAAATTATGCAGGAGAGGATTTGGTGCAGGCTCCAATAATTGTCTTATACATTCTAGTTTTGTAAGCCTGCAGGATGTGGTGGTTTTGTTTGCTGTAAGGTCTCAAAAGATGGTTAGTTAAATAGTAGTTTCATGAGCTACAGACGCCAAATATTCTGATTCAAGTGACTTAACTTCCCCTCTAATATTTAAGGGCAGGTATTTACCATGACCCTCTTCTGCGTATTAACAGTTTTTTTTTTTTTTTATCTTCTTTTTTTATGTTCAGTTTGGTTATGATGTAAAAACTGCTTTATGTTTTATTTATTTATTTTATATTTTCGTGTTTGCAAAGTTACTGTATTTTGGTTTAATTCAGAACTCAAAATGAATGCATTATGTTGAGCTCAATCCATTGTTGCTTAATTTTTTTTTCATTAAAATTACTATTATTATTATTACTGGTGTTGTTCTCTCCTTGATTTCTGCAGCTTTACTAATTTATGGAAGGCTTCTTTCTCACTAAAAAGCTGGAATGGCAGGTTTTTGGGTAGTGTAAACTACAAGCTTATGTCATGCAGTGCATGCCTGAATCTGCTTTCTTAGCCTGAAGGTATCAACTCTAGAAACCAAAGATAATGATGGGTTAAATATATTTCAGTTCTGATGTTTGTATTAGTTTAATGATATTCCACTGAAGAAATTAGTAACAATTGCATGAGATTGTAAAAAACTTGGAGAAAGAAATACATATTGAAAAGCTTAAAAAAAAAAAATCTATATGAATGGCACAAAAAGACACCAACACCCATAGGAGGAATAGGCTCACACATTAAGAGATAATTGAGTGCATGCTCCATCCTACAGCATTAAAGATGATCACAAGAAGAGTTTTTAGGGACACTTTATGTTTTTCATTTCTTTCATGCTATAAGGATAGGCCAAAATAAATTTTGGAAGAAATTTCATAGCTGAAGTTTGAAGCAAATGCTCCGTATTTATCAACAATATTTAGCCCACCAAGATATGTTATCCAACAATAAAGAGCATATTTTACAAAGTAATATTTGAACCAAATGTAAGTTGATGAATCACATTTCAATGTACTTGTATACAAAATGACAAGCAGAGATCTACCAACCAACCAGGAGTTGTATAAAAAAGAAAACAAAGATCCATCTATAATACATTATGTTGCTTATCTTGAAAACCAATGTTTTTTTTTTTTTTTCATTCCTTCTAAGAAGGAGAAAGGGGTAAATATGACCAAAGAGAACCATAGTTTACCAAAATCCTGGCTGGCTAATTGATTAGTTGAGAGCAAACATAGAGGATAAAACAATACCTTTGCAATTTCTAAGGAGAAAGGTTTGAGCCCAAGAAATGAGTTGAAACCCTTTGAAATTGTCCCAATCAAAAAGAAATTGAAGGGTTATGGAGGTGATTTTTTAGAAAGTGCATTTTTGGACTAAAAATTGATCTCAACCAATAAGCTTGTTATTAAAAGAGAAAATAATCAATTGATAGTGACTGCACATTAAATTAAATGTATATTTCTAACTATCCCAGCTTGAATTTTCTCCAGTAATGAAGAGTGATATTTAGCTGAAAGCCTCCTATCCATGAGAGGTGATCAAAAATACTTTTAAGGGAAATTAAATTGTCTTCTGAACTAAGATTTCACTAATTTATGTTAAATTTAATATAAATTTAAAGATGCTCATTTTTTTTTATTTAAGTAGATCAAAGTATTCTTTTGAAGAGAGTAAGCGATAAGAGAATTGACCCTGATAATGGCAAAACAAAACATCTGACAATGGGATATCATAGTTAGAAGCATATTTTTTATAAATAGGTTAGTAGTTTCGTGAATAGATCTCTTTCTCTTGAAGGTAAAAGATAACTGTGATAGTAAAATGGAAAGGATATAGCGATCAATCTTTTCTTAAGTCATTAAGGGTGTGTTTGGGGCAGCTTATTGTTGTGGGCGCGTTTTGAAAACGTGACTGGTCACGTATGGATATTGCGTCGCGAAGGATCATCTTAATATTCTAATTAACTTTTCGATCGAATACGGTCGTGGGATCGACCTCACGGCCCACATTCCTTTTAGGATCATTTACCCCCTTGCCACACCCCCCCCCCTCCCTCTCAACACCAAACACTGTCTCGACTCGCTTGCCCTAGGTGTGATCGATCTCCCTCACCTGTGTCTCTCTCCCCCTTTTCACTCGGTGCCCTTCTCCTCTGCTTTCTCACTCGGTGCCTTCTCACTCGGTGTCCTTCTCCTCTGCCTTCTCACTTGGTGCTCTGGTTGCTTTGCTCTGTTAGTGATTCATGCGGTTGTCGATGGAATGGTGGCTTTATTTATGTGATTTTTGGCTCTCAGTTTTTTGATTTGTTGCGAGATTTTCGTCATATTGGTGATTTGTGATTTATAATTTCTCATTTGCGGTCATTGATTTTGGATTTGGATCTTGCAACGAAAAAAAAAATGTGAAATTTGTTTGATGTCGGATGAAAGGTTCAGTTTGATCTGTTAAATATCATTAACATGAATGGATGCTCGATGTTGCTTCAATAGTAGTTTGCAACGTTTACGGGGCCCTGTTTGAAAAATGGATGAACTCGGGTGCTCAATTTGTGCATGCCATTATTTCGGTCATCCTGTGTGAAAAATGGATGAAATTGGGTGGTTCATTTGTACCCTATTTGAAAAATTGATAGGCTTGCTACTTCTTTGGCTTGTTACTTCTAGCTTGAATGATGAATCAACATTGAGTAGTTTTTTGGCAAGTGAATTTGATGCTTCATTTGTATGTGAAGGTTCAACATTGAGTAGTTTGTGCTTGTTGTGAACCTCATCACAAAATTACATTCCTTTTTGTTTATGTTTAAACTATGAACTGAAGCTTGGATGGAAGAGCATGCTTCACTGGTACATATCAATGTTTGGGGTACCCCATATGTAATTGCTCCAAATGAAAAATATGGGCTAGGGTTTCTTCACTTCCTTTGATGTTTGAGTAATAATTTCAAAAAAATAGATGAGATAGGGTGCTACATTTACTCATAGCTTTGTCTCGGTTGGCCTGTTTGTAATTGCATCATCTCAAAATTACATTTAGTTTTTTTTTTTTCATTTATGAATGTGGGAAGTTTGTGGATATGTGGTGGGGGTCGGGTGGAGGCTATGGTGGGGGATGGATGGTGGCTGTGGTGGGGGTTGTGATGATGATTGTGGTGGGGGTAGATTGCTGGTTGTGGTGGGGGTTGGGTGATGGTTTTGGTGGGTGTTGGATGATGGTTGTGGTCGAGGGTTGGGTGGTGGCTATGGTGGGGGTTGCATTGTGTTTGTGGTGGGTGTTGGATGGTGGTTTTGGTAGGGGGTTGTTGGTTGGTGCGTATGTTGGGTGTTGGGTGGTGTCTGTGGTGGTGGTTGGGTGGTGGTTGTGGTGGGTGTTGGATGATTGTTGTGGTGGGTGTTGGTAGTAGCAACTGCTCTTATGTTTTTTATATTTAACTTGAGGCTTGGTTTTCCTGCCAATTTAATTTAACTTCATATTTTAAATATTTTTTTAATGTCTGATTCACACATATTACTTGAACAAAACACTTCTTTAGCATGAACTCACAATGAGAGAGCCTGAGAAGAAAGATGGTGGCGGCAGTAGTTTTGTTGTACGAATACTATAACTCATACATCGATCAAACTCCTTGCATGGCATCCTCTTATAGTGATGATAAATGGGTTGGGGAGATACTACAAGGACACCCCACAAGATTCAATAACATGTTCCGTATGACAAAACTATATTTATGGATATGTTTGATGAGCTACGTTGTCATTATGGACTCCAAGGTTTCTCAAGAATGACATCAAGAGAAGTGTTAGCAATAACCCTCTACATTTTACAATAAAATGAATCAATGAAAGGAGCAATAGAGCTATTAGAGACAATTATCATATATTTCTCAGTGGGCTTGAAAGCTCTTATCAGTTTGTCTGCAAAGATTATTAAGTCAGAGAATCCAACATTAGAGACGATCCAACAAAGATTGCAAATGACCCATAATATATGCTATTTTTTAAGGCAATTCTTTTAAAACATTAAATCATATTCATTCAAACGTCAAAATGACTTGTGTGACTATCACAACTTTATTTAATTTGACAGAATTGTGTTGCAGCAATTGATGAAACTCAAGTAGATGCATGAGCATTCAATATTGAAAAGATCACATACATTGGACGATGTGGATCACCCACATAAAATGTGATGGTCATATGTGACTTCAACATATGTTTTATTTTGTGATGGATGATTGTGAGGTAGTGCACATGACAATTGTATTTTTTTTTCTTTTGCGACGAGAAACCGTGCACATGACTTCGGTCACCCACCTCTAGGTTCATAAAGTTATCAACCACATTCATTTTTTTAGTTTTTTACTAATTATTATATTGGGACGGGTAAATATTACTTGGTCGAGCAATTTTCAAATACGAAATATCACATACCTAATTTTGAAAGATCTTTGTTTTGCTCGCGGTAGGAAGGAAATGTTTAATAGAAGACACTCCTCCTTACGAGGTGGAATTGAAAGAATGTTTAGAGTGCGAAAGAAGAAATGGGTCAAACTGTGTGATGTATTGATGTATCCATTTCCAAAATAGATGCAGATTGCAGTGGCCACGATGGCGCTCCACCACTACATTTGGCAGCATCATTCTCAAATAGATGTAGACTTTAGCATGGCTGACGATGATTACATGTAGGTCTCGCTAGTAGCATTTAAATTTTATGTAGGTCAATTTATACCACAGTAGAAGCAGAGTCCCAGGATGGCTACATCCAGGATGGCGAAGGTGCTGCATAAATGGTTCAATTGCGAGAGTGATTACCGACGCAATTGTTAGATGGTAATTAGACGATTCTTATTTATTTTATCATGTTCATGTTTATTTTATGTTCCATATATTATTGATATTCTAAGTTTTATGTTGTTTGTAATTATCTTTTCTCATTTTTTTTATTCCTTTTCTCTTTTTTTGTGCGTTTGTGAGGTCCATGATGAGACATTCGACATTGTGAGTTCATCTGGATGACCTGTTAGTCACTGTTGGTTGGTGTCACATATGAAATCCTGATAAAGGTAATCAAGTTTCTCTTTTCTTTTAGATGTTGTGGTTTTTGAGGAACTTCTTGATGACCTATTAGTCGATGTTGGTTGATGCTAAATATGAAATTCTAATAAAGGCAACCAAGTTCATCTTTTCTTTTTATGTTGTGGTTTTTGAGGTACTTCTGGATTGCCTTTTTTGGAGTGATATGCTTATGTGACACACATAAGCTTGGTATTAAGCGGGCTAAAGACAACCAAGAACCCGTATTTTATAAGATGTTGTCTTCTTGTTATGACAGATTCGGTGGGTCTAGTGTGCTTAGTTTTATGAAACCTCACACCCACACAAAACCCTAATTAATTACTGCTTTTATCAATTTATAAAGTCCATTTTTATTTTATGTTCCATTGATTGTTGATATTTTAGATATTGTAAGATTTATGTTGTTTGTAATTAATATTTTTCTTTTTTTATTCCTTTTTATTTTTTATGGTTTTGTGAGTTTCATGATGAGATGTTCGACCTTGTGTGTTCTTTTTGATGGCATGTTAGTCACTATTGGTTGGTGTCACATGTGAAATCTTGATAAAGACAACCAGGTTCCTCTCTTTTTTTTCAATGTCGGGGTTTTTCTACTACTTCTGTATTACTTTTTTTTGGTGATATGCATATGTGACACACACTAGTTTGGTAGCTAAAGACAACAAAGAACTCTCTTTTTACAAGGTTTATTGTCTTCATGTAGTGGCATATTCGTTTGTTGATATACTTTATTCTCTAAGACCTCACGCCTGCAAAAAACCACAATTAATTCTTTTAGCAATTTCAACTTCTGTTATGACTAATGGATTGTCTTTTGAATCGTTCAAGAAAGATGAGTTCCATGATTTCAGGGACTTCCTGACGAGTGCTTTGCCACTACAAACTGCAGACTTCCCTACTAACGTCGCGTCGGGAACATAGCTACAGGAGACAGTTATGTAGGTGCCCACGAGGCATCACCGAGAAGTGTGACTTCTTCCGATGGGCAGACAATCCAACAGATTCCACTATCGATAGTGATTGGGTTTGGATGGTATCCCTGAAGGACGATGTAGCTCGTGGCATAGGCCGTCTGGATTTTAAAATTAACATTATCATATTTTTAATTGTAATTTTAATATATTTTTTTATTTTTTTATCAATCTAGATACTCACTGTTAAGTGAGGTACGTATCTTATTTTTGTACTATTTTGAAGTCTTTTTTTGCTTCTCAAGCGTCAAGTATAATCTTATGACAGTTATGTTGCAAATAACATTACTGCACAGAAGCAGAATGATCATTTATCCAAAAATAACTGCAAAACAGTTGTTTTCCAACAGCACAAACCAAACAACTAATCGGCTTATCTGGATCATCTGTTGATCAGCAGTTTATTAATAAGCTGCAGCTACCCCAAATAGACCCTAACTCTAGATTCTCCATTCAACACAATAAAGAAGTGAACTATGATAATGCAATTATAAATTCAGTTAATAAATAATTGGGGAAAGCCTTTTAAGAATATATAGATAAAATGTAGTGCTTATTAACACTGTGAAATATCTTCATAAATTGATTTTAGCTTAAAATTTTTTTTTAATAGATATGAATTTATATATAAGCTTATGAGATGGAATAATGTTATCAGAAGTAACTCTTCCTTAATAAACATAGCCTACCCATATTATGAAGCTTGAGAGTTGCTAAGGGTTTGGTTTTAGTATAAATATTTTGCTTAAAAGTAATAGATTTTTAGTCAACCACATGGCCAATAAGTAGGCAAAAAAGAGTGAATGACTTTACATCTGATCTTAATATAAGTCAACATAATATATATTATAGTGTCATCTAGCAATAAAGAGTATATTTTAGAAAGTAATATTTGAACCAGATATAAATTGATGAATCGTCGTTATGATGGCATTAAACAAATAAATTATTTAGCAAAACAGTTTGAGAAATAAGTAGTTCTAGTCAAAGGAACAATATTTGTCCCATTATAACTTTTAAGATTGAATATAGCATTTAAGTGACCAACATTGAAAGCAATTTATAGGGCAAACAAACTACAATGACCATTTTTAATAATCGAACTAAGCTTGGCTTGAGGCGAGGCATTGAATAAGGTAAAAAAACATGTACCCAAAATTTCAAGAAGAGATATACCAATCAGTCAGGTGTAACATAAAAGTTGGTCTTAAAAGTACATTATTTTGTTTATCTTGAAAAAAAAAAATTTGGTCTTTTTATAAATTTTTCGAAAAAAGAATTTTTAAGGGATACATATGATTAAAGATAACCATATTTACCCAAACCATATCTCGCCAAATGATTGAAGGAAATAAAGAGTTTAAACCCATTTTTATTTTGTAAGCTCAATTGAGAATGGATATAGAGAATAACATAATACCTTCACAATCTTTATGGAGGATAATGTGAGCACATGAAATGAGTTGAACCCATTTTTAATTGTCCTAATCAATAAGGAATTGATTGGTTATGTATGTGAATTTTTAGAGAATGTATTTAAGAATCAAAATAGATCTCAATCAATAAGATAAATTATTGACCTCATTTTTATGATGTCCATGTCTCTCTTTCTAACTTAAATCTTAGGGTTTGGATTAAAAGCTCTTTAGTGGCTATCTTGGAGGAGTAGATGATGGTTGGAATTCAAATTATAATCAAAACTAAATCATTATTCCCCTTAGTTTGAAATGTGTATAGTTTGATCCTTACATATTGATTTGAGCATTGGTCATGATATTAAGAAATAAGGGTTGAGTCCTCTTTCAATTCCTGGTATGCCTTTAAGGAAACCTCTAAACCTTGGTGACTTTGAACCAACACACCTATCCTAGGCCTTAGGTGCCTACTAACCCCTGTGCTCACCCTATGGATTAGACTGGTGAAACTAATCTCATTAACTAGTCAATTTAATGAGACCTTGTGGGACCAAACCAATCAAGCCTGACTTTTCCTTTTAGCTCACCTCTTTGTTTTAAGATGAACTCAAAATATTTGAAGTTCATTTCAAAGCATGATTGGGTTTAAAGGTAAATAAAAATGAAGATTGATTAATAAAAATTTAATTTAATCAAATTTGGAATCAAGATCAAAATCAACTCAATCATATTTAGCTTAAATAAAAGAAAGCCTCAATTTAAAATCTAAACAAACTCTTAATCAAAATCCAAATAAATTTTTTTTTTAATTTAAACATACTCTTAATCAACTTAAATAAAATATTAATCAAATTGATGCATAAATTTGAAATAACAAATAAAATAGACTTAAAACATAAATATTTAATCTAAACATAGTACAACTTGGAATTAAACTTGAACTAAGATAATGAACTAAACTAAACTAAACCTAAATATATACAAAAATATAAACTAAACCTAAATCTAAAACAACAAAATATGAAATATATATCATTCATTTGAAATATAAACTAGCCTTAACAAAACCCAAAATGAAGCAAACTTAAAGTTAAACAAAATTCAAATATTGCCTACAATCACCAAGATCAAAATACCTAACTCAAAATGAATCAAACCTAATCTTAAAACTCAAAGCAAATTTAAAATTAAAACTAAGTAAAAAAAAAATAAAATAAAATAAAAGCTAAACTTAATCTAGCAAAATATAGGGCACCAGCACTAAACATACTTATATTAATCAAACTCAAACCAAAAGTCATCTAAACATTACTCAAAATCAATGCAAAGCCAAATTCAACCTAGTGTAAACAATTCTAAACCTATACCAACCAACATTAGAATCTAAACAAACCTAAACTAAAATAAAATATTAACCAAAGCCTAAACCCAAACTTAAAGTAATGAAATCAAAACCACTTAAACTTAAAATCAAATGAACTTAAATCCAACCATGGTCTGCCCACTCTCAATCCTTTCAGTGATTACTTAGAACCAAAACGTTTGTCATAGTTGACTCGAATTCAACCCAAAAAAAAGAGCCAAACCCATGTAAAACCACCCAAGAAAGCCTCCACCTGCTTCCATAACCACTTGGACACTAGGTTGCCATCTACTAGTTCCTCTTGTAATCATTTAAGGCAAGATTCTACCTCTGTGTCATATTCATAACTGAAAAAAGGAGCAAAATGCGAGTCACACATTAGATTCATTCACTCAGCTCACTCTTGAATTGCCTCACCAAAGCATCTAAAATCATCGAGTCCTTTCCCATAGAACCCTAGAGCACTCTCTGAGAGTTCATCAATCATTAGAGAGTTTGAATTTTCCTCCATTGCCATTGAAAATGAAAGATTAGGCCATACATGTGTTGGCGTCCATTTTTTATGCAACATACACGGGACATCTTTGTCAAGTGACGCGATCTGGCTCTAAATTGGGTTGCCAAGCTGACATTGCTTCTAGTGTCCTCCAGGTTGACGTTTGTTCTTATGGAACAAGGTTGTTTCCTGCTGATATAGAGATTCCTTTGGCGCAGACCGCCAATTAAAGTAAACCACACCATGTTCGGACCTTAGTTCAGGGTCTGAATAAATATATTTCATGTTGGAACAGCTCTGCTTGATGATATGTAGACAATTCGGCTTCTCAAACTCTTTTGAGACACATTTACGTTCTCTACGGAGGCCCAAGAATCATTACCTGCTCAATTTGAGGTCCTATGAGGTCCATAACCCCCTTGGTGAGCTTCTCTGAAAGCCCAATCTATCTGAGGTCTACTGTGAGCATGCTTAATTTAGGTGTGGCCACCCCTAGTTAGTGGAGTGACCACGCATAAACTGGGTGTGGAAATGCCACAACCAACCCAAATAGCCCAAATGGGTTGTGGTTGGCGTGACAACACCGGCCAAACTAAGGCTACAACATAATTAAGTCGTAATATGGACATGACCACTCCCAAATCTTAGCAGGCGCCCGAGTTCTTCAACCAACATGACCACACCCGCAAGTGGTGTGACCACGCCGCACAGACATAGCACCCAATATAAATACATGGGGCCTCGGGCATGGTCACATTGAGCCTCCATTTGCGATGCTTTGAATAGTGGCATGACCATGCCCGAGTGCGGTGTAGGCACGACACCGGGACCAGTTTGTGAAAATTGACCCTCCAGTTCCCGTATTCTCATCAACAATGTGGCTGGGACTGTTAGTCTTTTTTCTTTAGCCTAGTTCTTCACCCGAATAAGGCATAGGAGATATTTTTTGCCCATTCCGAATTGGGCAAGTGGCGTTGGACCCTTGGATAAACCCCCTATAGCTAAATAACCCTTGGGAAAGAGCTCATTTGAGTTGATAGATCACCATTAGAGAAGGAGAGCAGGTGGTGAAGTGGGAGCTTATGAGAAGGTCCAGGGAGTTTTGAGAGGGAAATCCTTTATCTCCCTTTAAGATAAATTCAGGGAAAGGGCTCTTCCATTATTTCCCCCTATTTTATCTCGTTTTCATCATCTTCTCTGGTCATCTTCTTCGTCTCTAGCTACTCTTCAACAAGGAGAGCTTCTTCCCGACTTTGGAGAAGGAAGATTTCAGCTTTCTCGACATTCAACTCTCCAATGAGGAGAGCTTCCTCGTCTCTTTGGAGTAGGCAAAATCTAGCGACGCCATCACCGTCTTCTATGAGGAAAGCTTCATCCTACATGAAAAAATGTTTCGATCAATTGTCATAAAAGTGAGATTCCATAATCCCTTGTTGTTTTCATTCTTAGGGCCCTAGGTTTGGTTGTTAGAGAAATTAGGTTAAGATTTTGATTTTTTTAGAAGAAACCCCATAAGATTGGGAGCCTTTGTGTTTCCCCCATGAATTCATGAGAAAAACCAACCTTTTTTCTTTTCTAACACAAAATTTGAATGTCGGGACCGACCTGATCATCCGCTTCCAGCCCACTCGATCAATCGACCTCCACAGGTCCGATCATATCGATTGACCATCCTTTGTTGATCAGCCGCAAACTAGCCTGATTGACCATCTTTGGTCCATTCGATCGATCGGCTGGCCACCGACCCGGTGATCTCGACTTTTATGATAGTATTACGAAGTATGTGTGGTTATATTCTCAATATTTTTTATTTATATTTATTTCTTTACAATGACACCAAAAACTTGACTCTGAAGCAAATAAGAGTGCAACTATTATATTTAAATATTAGGATACTACACAAATATACATATTGTTATTAAGTATTATAAAACTTTTTGATTAAGCCTCAAATATCAAACCTACAGGGAGAACTACAATCTTTTAAGAATAAATTAGATAACAAACTCTACTTTGAAAAATATTCTTACTCAAACTATAGATGCTATAATAGGAATGAAAATTTAATTCTTTTTTGTAATTTTTGATAATTTGAAAATAAAGTAAACAACTAACTAAATTTAACTAGATTTTTGTAAGATGAAATCAATATAAATAAAATATTTTTTTTCTTATCATGAATCAGTAATAAGTATAGAAATTTTATTGTGAAAGTATCTAAAATTGTGTTGTGTCAAATATGAGCAATATTATTCTTTACCCTTACTAGAGATGCTATAAAGAATTTTGGTTAATTTAAAGTTTGAATAGTCCTGAAAGGCTAGGTAGGAAAAATACTAGCTCTCACTCTAGAGTTCCCTCTTCTCCCTCAATCTTGAGGCTAACATCTCGTATCAAGACCTAAAGCAATAAACAAAATTGAGGGCTTTAGCTGTAACTATAAATTCTTCTAACTCTACAGCCTTCAAAGTTTATTTTCATATTTATTTGCACTCAACCGTATGAATTACATTTTCATCTATACAGTCTCATGTGATTATTACCATCAGTTGACTAAGACAATACCATCTCAGATCTTACGTGTTCTCATAAAAGATATTAACATCTTAATTGGTTAAATGAAGAAGTAGATGAAATACAAGGATTAAAATCATCACAACTTATTCCGACATTAAATATCAGTACTTCACAGAACTTCAATCCAACATTTAATTACTTATCATTTTAAGGAAAATGATAAAGAGAACTACTCAGAATTCTTAGAGAAAACACAACAACACTTGAGTTTAAAAGTAGAAATCATGTAAACACACAAGAAGTCTAAAATAAAACCAAATGTAGTCACAAAGATAAAAATTTATCTCAAATTCCTCTCCACCATACTCTTGAAGTCCTTTTGAATCTCTTCTCTTCCTTTCTCTTACAATACTCTCTATTAACACACTACAACTCCTCTCTTTCTTCTCTTTAAAAGTATCATAATTAATCTATGAGAGTGGTATAAATAAGTTTCAAAGAAAGGGGGCGACGGTGGCTTATTGAGAGTGTCTTCAATCATTCAATCCAAGTCTTCTTTTATAATTTTTCAAAAGGTGTTTTAGTGTCTCTTCAAAATATGATCCACATTCAATGAATCTTCTAAGAGTTGCCTCTTTTCAATAGCTAATTGAATGTATTTTTGTGTCCATTAACCATAAATCACGTTTTTACCAAGTGTTGCTTCAAACACTCCTTAAAAAATTCATCTAAATTCATTGAATCATTAAAATAAATACCTATGGTGCTTAAGTGTGAGGTATGCAGCGCTTAGGGGCGGCCTACTCTGTTATTCTGGCGCTTAAGCACTAGTCTCAGGTGCTTTGGCGCCATAGTTCATTTGCACACATTCTTCATTTTTGCTCCAAATTTGATCCTTTTTAACTTCTTTCACTATTTTTCATTCATTTGATTATACCTGAAAGAAAAACACACAAATATCATTCATTAAAGCGCAACATCCTCAAAAATAGGTATAAACATGTGTACATAAATGCTATATATTTTTGGTGTATCACCTGGTCGCATCGGTTGACCATCTTTTGTTGATCGCCACGCACTCTAGCTTGATCGAATATCTTCGATCCACTCGATTGATTGGTCCTCACTGGCTCGATCATATTGATTGACTACCCTTCATCAATCGCCCGCAGACAATTTTAACCAACCTTCTTTGGTCCATGATCGATATGCATCGCCACTGGCTTGATCAGTCTATCGACCACTGTCTGTCTACATGGTTGATCGATGTCGCCGCTGGTCTGATTGATCAGTCGATCTTTTGCATTTGGTATGTTGTATCCATTGCATGCTTTTTCACATTACTTGCATTAGCACATCCACACTTACACACTAGCATGCCCCATGAGCATATCCCCTCATATGCTCATGATCAGTATTTATGCCTCACGACAGTACATCACTCTATATACTCACTTTGTTGCATCCTTATGTCACTTAGCAACACATCACGAGTGGTTTGCATTTGCACTTCTATTCTTGTGTGTTTGCTTGCATAAGACCTTGCATGTTCATGACTTTCTTCATTGAAGTTTTTGCATTTGAATTAGTATTCTCTTACACTTACTCCTCGCATTCATACATTAGGCAAATGGATGGCCCACCATCGAGCCAATCCATTGTGTAATTCCTTCCAACAAGAGTTACATCATTTCACTCCCTACGACACCACTCTGCAGTGTCATAGGCACTCCTCTGGGTCATTACCTCCACGGCATACCCACCCCCTAGGTCATTACCTCCATGACACACTGAACCTTACGGTCATTGCCTCCATGGCATACCCACCCTCCAGGTCATTGCCTCCATGACACTCATTTTCACTTGTGTTGTATGTTTTGAATGCATCTTTCAACACTTCTGACACATTCCACTAATATATGCATTATATGCTAGCGGTGAATGTTTTCCATCTTTTTATCACTATGCATTTGTATGTGTATTCCTCTAATTGTCTTGACGACAAATTTGGCTCATTAGTCGAGCGAGTCATTGTTGGTCACGACAGGGTGGTGAGTATTGTCCACAGGGATGCTTTATTGGAGCAATACTAGCTATCATGCCATGATTAGCATGTGTATATTATGCTATGGTTCCAAGGGCAGACCATACATGAGGTCAACTTTTCAAAAAAATTTCAAAACCTGCATCTAGTGGCACTTTTTAAAATCCTCGGATCCTTAAGATAGGGTCATTGACGGCAAAACCGTCAAAACAAGTGCCAGCATTCTGACATAACTTTTCACTCACTTAGATGATGTGTTAGGACACTATGTTAGATGGTGTGCTAGGTTAAGGGCTATGATTTTAGGTAGTCTTTTTCAATTCCCTAGCTATAGTTCTCTGTTATTTTATTTGCCCTAGTTACACGTCATCTTTTGTGTTTTTGGTGTGCTTTCATACTTACCGTTTTGATATGCATGGTAGCATCTTAGGCCAGTCTTCTTGCAGGAGTCATGCATAAAATACATGTTGCACTTGTAATAGGAGGAGCAATGTAATGATTTATATACTAACTCTTTCTTGCAAGAGCTGCTTAGCTCCTCCCACCAAGCATAGTTCATGTGTGTTCCATGTTTGTTCGCTTAACTACTAACATTGTTTTCATGTAGGTTGAGTCCTTTTTTCTTACTTTCCTTATGTACTTCTTAGGGTCCTTAGAAGAGTCTGTTTTAGAAATAAGGTAGGAGCATCGATTCTGGGATGCCACACGGGTGTAACCATGTGACGGGGATCAAGAGCTATTTGCTCGTGTCTCATAACTTAATTCTAAATCTCATTTTTTGTATAGAATTAAGACCATATGTGTACTTATGTGGTGTCTGGCTGCATTTTTCTGTTTCTGGGATATGTTGTCAACCCAGCGGTTTCGACCTTTTATTCTTTCATATTTTGCTTGCTTTTCTATCTTTCTTGCATGTCTATGGGCTTGAATTGTTTTTATGCTGATTTTTTGTGGATTTTCTAAGAATCATGTAGATCATTTAGGCTCTCCAAGGACCTAAAATTGTAAACTTCTTACAAAAATATTAATAGAATTTTAAGACTAATTAAAATTTATGATTAAAACATTCAAGATTTTAAAATCTATCTTTAACTTTCTGGCATGACCTTTGGACTGATTTTAAAATGGCTTGCATAGCATGGAAACATTCTAAGTCATACAAATAGGGCCTCCACACTTAGGTTTGTGGTAGATAACTACATCTTATGCACGTTCCAAGGAGAAGCCCTCATGCATCTCCAAGCTGACCGACCCAGGATAGCCTTCTATTTGGGTGGTTTTCTAGCACGCTTAGGTCATTAAAAGGATCCCCAACTCAGATGGGATGTAAGTTTTTTTTTTGGGGGCTTTTTCGGTTTTTGGTTGACCTTCCTTTCTTTTTCTTTTCCATGGGAACCTTCCCCCTTTTGTGGTTTTAGTTCCCCCTTTTTGGGGTTCTTCTTGTTGTCATATGATAGAGTTTAATTCTTTTGATCTTATGGTTACCGAGGTCCCTACAGATGATGCAATTCACTAATTGTTAGTCAGGGATCTCTGGATGTTTTGGGTCGACTACATTCACAACCAGGTAGACTCAGGGTTCTAGTGGCTTGGGATGACAAGTCTATGAGGCCTCGATCTGCTAGGAATCTCTGATTATTGGTAGTCTACTTAGGCATTCTTTCACAAATATTTGTCCAAGGTGCTTCCGCTCAATTTTGTTTAGGTGGATATACTTTACATATCATTGTGAGGTTTATCGTACATAAGCTCTCCATATTCTCTCTCTCTTTTTTTGTCTTCTTCATTTTGTGTCTCTGCTTTTTCCTGTTACTTTCTCCTCTAAATCGTTCTTATGATCGTGAAGAGAGACTTCTTCAAAAAAGAAAATTATATAATGATAGACAAGCTAACAACTCATTTATAAATAAGTGAAAAGAAACATAAACAACATGACACTGTTAATTCCCATCATACACTCGTTTATCTTGCTCTCTTTTTATTCAAAAAGATTCACCAAGTTATTGGAATGTTTTCTGATTAATTTCCCACCAATTAAGCTTCTCAAATTACTATTACACCACCTCTGTGCACCACCTTGATTGAGTTCATGCATCATGCATCTAGAGCTTGTTGTTGACCATTGAGATGTCTTATGGAAGCTAGATGATTATTCAAGACCAATCAATTGCAAAGGTTTGCCCATCCAATAAAGGTATATCTAAAAACTAAGTATGGGCCTCTCGATCTTAGTCTTTGGCTAAGAGAATTGTCAATCTATGATAGTTTAGCCCCATGATGTATGTTGAGCTATCCTAATTGTTTTGGTTGTGTTGGTTTGCAATTTGGTGTCTCGTTTATATCGATCGTTTGTCTTTATTAACAAAAATCGATCTCCATTTGACCAAGGACATGAATAGATGTTGTTCATTTTTGTGTTTTAAAAATAGCCATCTTT
This sequence comes from Phalaenopsis aphrodite, assembly GCA_003013225.1. Taxonomy (NCBI): domain Eukaryota; kingdom Viridiplantae; phylum Streptophyta; class Magnoliopsida; order Asparagales; family Orchidaceae; genus Phalaenopsis; species Phalaenopsis aphrodite. The sequence goes on from NEWO01000062.1 coordinate 444,212, forward strand.
AATCCATTTAGATGTATGATTCATCAACTTTCCCACATACTTTTTTAGAGCTTATGATTGGCCTATGACCAAATTTTGCCAGATGTTCAAAGTTAACCTAACGTTGTCCAGCGATGCATGATCACTTGTAAATCACTTA